>UESW01004559.1:353412-506256 GCA_900491605.1 Calamus simplicifolius | reverse complement strand
TCGGAACACCAATGAGTCCTTCATGCAAGCTGGACAAAGATGAAGAAGGTAAAAAGGTTGATCAAAAGTATTATCGAGGTATATCGGATCCCTTCTTTATTTAACAGCAAGTAGACCAGATATTATGTTTTCTGTATGTTTATGTGCTAGATTTCAATCAGAACCTAAAGAATCACACTTAATAGCTGTTAAAAGAATACTAAGATACTTAAGTGGAACAAAAAATGTAGGTTTATGGTATTCTAGAGACTCCACATTAAATCTAATTGCATATTCAGATTCTGATTATGCTGGATGTAAAGTTAGATAGAAAAAGCACAAGTGGTGCATGCCAATTTTTAGGAAGTAACTTAATCTCATGGTTTAGCAAAAAGCAAAATTCAGTTGCATTATCAACTACTGAAGCTGAATATGTTGCAGCTGGAAGTTGCTGTGCTCAAATCCTATGGATTAAGCGACAACTTGAAGACTATGGTATCACACTTGATAAACACCCATAAGATGTGATAATACAAGTGCAATAATCTAACTAAAAATCCAATTCAACATTCAAGAACAAACACATAGAAATTAGATATCACTTTATAAGAGAACATGTAGCTAATAATGAAATTTGTCTTGATTATGTAATACTGAAGAACAATTAGCAGATATATTAACAAAACCCTTAAGTGAAGAAAGATTTTGTTATCTTAGAGGAATTAGGAGTTTGTGATCCTTTGGAATAGTTTTTGAAACTCTTAAGGACATCTATCTAGATTTCATCATTTTCTTGAAAAATCTTGATATTTCAATAAGGAAATCTATCTAGATCTTGATTCAATGTTTCCCCAATTGCTAAAGAACTTTAATCTATAATTTGATGATTAATTTGAATAGTTTCAAATGCTTGAAACTTAATTTTTTATCTCTGAAACTGTTAGAGTCGACTCTGACAGTTTGCGGAGTCGACACCTGAGTTTTTGATTTTCTGTCTAAGTGATTAGAGCCGACTCTGGCTTTTGTGGAGCCGACTCTAATACGAGCGCTGACAGACTTTCTGGCTCGGAGCCGACACCCAGTTTTCGGGAGTCGACTCTAAGTCGAGTTAGGTCAAAAATAAAAAGGCGGAGTCGACCCCAATCATTCCAATCGTCTCCTAAACCTATCCTAAGAACTCCAAAACCTTTCCAACTTCCAAATCCACTCAAAACCCTTGATTAAGCTTCAATCCTCTCAATGGCTCCAAAGAGGCGTGGATTTCGCTGGAGCATCCGTTCCAACGAGGAGACGCACGGTTCGAAGGCAACCATCGCCTTCTTCCTCTTCGGCCACTCAAGAGGATTCTCCACCTTCACCCTCATCTCCTAAGGTTGATCAATTAGCTGGTAAGACCATTACCACTGGGAGAAAAGTTAATTTTGATTTATTTGAATCGGAGGGTTTCTCTATTGGAAGAAATTTAAGGGATATGGGATGGGAGAAAGTGTGCTCACTAGATTTACCCACTTATCCAGCATTGGTAAGGGAGTTTTATAATGGATTAAGCAGAGGAGAAGGAGGATTGATTAGCACAGTGAGAGGAACTAGGGTTACGGTAACAACTGAGATTCTTGGAACCCTATTAGAAATGCCCACTGTTGGTTTAATGGAATGTCAACTTAATGATAGAAGTGGTGCACTATCAAGGATGCTAGGAAGAGATGTGACTGAGTTCGAAGAGATCTTTGCAAATCAGTTAAACCTAGAACTCAGATTATTGCATAATATATGTGGTAGAATCTTATTTCCAAAATAGGGAGATTCGAGTATGTCTCGGAGCGAGACGTTCTGATGATGGACTGCATTATAACTGGAAGGCCAGTCAATTTAGCTGGCATGATGATAGGTTACATGGCAGAGGCAGCTACTAAGAAAAGATCAACACTGCCATACGGTATGATTCTGACACTAGTTTTTAGAAGCCAGGGTGTGCTCATCATGGAAAATGAACCATTGAGAAAACTGAGACACACTGATTATTACAGCACTTCAACTATTCATAGAATGGGGTTTAAGAAAGTTAATGGTGTTTGGATGAGGAGAGAGGAAAGAACAGATAGGGATGGTGCAGAGGGAACCAGACTAGAAGAAATCCCAGGACCATCTGCTGCGGGACCATCAGTCCCTGATTCATCTTTTGCGGGACCTTCGTCTGCTGGACCTTCGGAGGCCGGACCAAGTTCTATTCCATCACCTCCACATCAGCCTATAACATATTCTGGAGGATTTTCTAATGAACAACTTGATCAGTTAAGAAGCTTACTTGCTGAGTATGACAGTCACAGGTCAAATGAAATTAATCAATTGAAAGAAGACTTTAATTTGCTAAAAGAAGAATTAAATTCGAGACTGGACATGCTATCCTTTACCTTAGGCAGTTCTGTAGAATCCTTTGGAGCTGAGCTTCACAAGATCTTCGAAAGGATGGAAGGCATTGCCGATGGATCAGGATCGTATGTTCATGCAATGGGTCAATTGAAGAAGGATATTGACCTTGCAGTCTCTCAAATCGAAGCCTGCCTTGAAAATTTTAAGAAAGCACAAAAAGATGATGTAATGGAGATAATAGGTCATCTAAAGAAAATTGTATTCAAGCACATTTGATCTTGTTTTAGAGTTTAATAGCTTGTACTTAGGAAGTTTTTGATTATCCAATGTCTTTCATTTTGAAATGTAAATAAATCAACTGATGTAATGGTTCTTGCATATGAAATACAATTTCACTTTTTCAAATTTTGATTGATTAGATTCCTATGCTTTATTGAGATTATAAATTTTTTTATACTCTCCTTATTGCTAATAACAAAAAAGGGGGAGAGATAGTTGTGTATATGCAAAGAAATTGAGATTGAATAGGAATATTGAATAATATATGCATAAAGAAAGAAAGAAAGGGGGAGAATTAATTGTTTATGCAAAATGAATTGAAATGATTATCAGTTACAATTTGATGTTTATATATAAGAGGAGCTACTCAATGCAGGGGGAGCTTAACAAAAAGCTCATTTACAATCTTATGCACATTAAGTTTAACAATTCAATATTGATGGATTATATTGAACTCATGTACAATTTTAAAGTTTACATTGAACATTGGCATCTAAACCTTAATTTCAATGGTTTAAAGTTAAAATGACTATAATCCTTAGTTTGATTGAATTTTTGAATGCATATACTCAAAGTTTTTGTTATCATCAAAAAGGGGGAGATTGTTGACCCAATTGATGATTTTGATGATTAACAAAACTATTTGAGTATAATTTTTGAAGGCTCTGATGATTTTGATTTAGTGTTTCAGCCTATAAGACTATTGAAAGATCAAAATCAAGAGTTACAATGTGTTCTGGATCGAATCTAATGTCTAGGTAAGAATTGCAGACATTAGAGTCGACTCCGAGAATCACAGAGCCGACTCCGGAACTGGCACGGTCATTAGAGTCGACTCCGAGACTGTTAGAGTCGACTCTCACAGACAAAGCAGAAAGTCGATTTTTCTGGCTCCAACCTAGAGTCGACTCCGGGTAAGTTAGAGTCGACTCCGGAAAAGCATCTTGTCGACCCCAGAAAAGCCAGAGACGACTCCGGGAATATCATTTTAAATCGCCTCGAGCTAGAGCCGACTCCAGAAAAGTTAGAGTCGACTCCAACCCACCTGGAACGAAAAACGAAGTTGCCAGATCAGCTCTAACGGTAACTTTTCTATTTTTACTCATTTCTAACGGATATATTTTGATAGAAGGTACACTCCAACGGATAGTTTTATTCCAAAAGAGGTGTAAAAGAAATCTATAAAAAGGAGAGTCTATTGTTCAAAAAAAGAGAGAAGAAAGAAAAAGAAAATCTGAAAAACAAAGAGAAAATCTGAGATAGACAAATCCCACTTCAAAAATCCGTGAGCTTGAATCTTGAAAGGAAAACCTTCTAGCTCAAATCCACTCCACTCCAAAAGCCTCAAGAGGAATCCAAAGCGTTCAAAATCAAAGTCTTGGAGGATTTCCCAACTTGAAGAAAGGAGATTCATTTCTTGCTTTTCAACTCTTCTCAACTGCTTCAACTGTGAAGAATCGGAGCTGAGGCTTGATTCAATCCAGCAAGGAGAAGAAGAAAAGAAGAAAAGGAGAAAAGCTCAAAAGCCAACCAATCTTCAAATCAGGCTTTTCTAAACCTTGTTATTAATTTGTATATTTGCTCATTGAGGAGCTTTGTATTCACACACAATACTTATCTTATTTTTGCCTAGTTCAATCTGGGGGATTGAACTAGAGGAGGTAGTTTTACCTCGGGTTAAGCTTGTTTAAGCTTGGGTTAGTTGTGAGCCCGTGAAAAACAACGTGTAGGGTTTTGTGCTGGTAAGCCCAAGTAAAACCAGCTGGGTTCGTTGTGCACCCGGTAAAACAACAAGTTTGAGTTGTGAGCTTGGAAAACAACTCGGCTGTAATCTAGAGAGATTATAGTGTGGACCCAAGTGAATCTTGGGAGTGGACGTAGGTGTTGAATACACCGAACCACTATAAAATCTTTGGTGTTTGCAGTGTCTCATTGTCTCTTTATCTATCTCTATCTTACTCACTGCACTTTATAGTTATCTTGCATTTGCCCTCAATAATCTCAAGCAAACTATTTTAAAAAGGGCTAATTTTTTAAAGAACCCAATTCACCCCTCCTCTTGGGTTGCCATCTGGGCCAACAGAATGTCCTCCAGAAGCTGCGGTCTCGCTGGGACCTGGGGCGGCACCAAGATCGGTATCCAAGGTGTCGATGTACTCATCCTCCTCTTCACCCTTGGAGTCACCGGTGTCAAGAGCTTTAGCATCCAAAAAAAGAGATCCCATTTTGGATGCTCACTGAATATTTATAAATTTTAGAGATTGGAGATGGCCCTTCTTAAGTGGTGACCGAGTTTGATGCCATCTTCGTGCTTGGCCTCCACCTAAGTATTCCTCATCATTGTCCTTCCACGTACGCCATCTTATCTTCCTCCCCATTGTTATCTTCTGCTAAAATATCCTCGTAAGGGTCATTTTCTTGTTTACGGTAAAAAAGAAAAAAAAATACTAAAGAACCCTTTACCATCAACTCCCCCACCATCTCATGTGCTGTAACGTCTAAAAGCTTCGAGCCATCCTTCGAAAATCAAGGCCGTCCAAACTCATGTCATTAGCTTCCGATTAAGGCCTGCCAAGCTGAATTAGCCAACGATCGATTCGGTATAATGCTGTTACAATTAAACTATAACAAACTGATTAAAAATAAAAAAAAAATAGTGAAACGGATAAAAAAGAAGAAAAAAATAAAAAAATTATTATTATTATTATTATTTTGGTACAAACGGACGATCACATCATTATAGAGTGAGTCAAGCCCGATATATCGAAGTACAAAATTTGAGAGAGCATCACCGGGCAAGTGTCACCTGGTAACCAATACCAATGACCGGAGTGGTGGGCGATCCTGAGCCGACCGCTGAATTAGCTTCCTAGTAAATATGCCGAATTTAAGTAGAATCAACCTGACGAAGCATAGACCGAATGTCGCTAACCAGAGGGTTGATAGGATGAGGGTCGCCGAGATCCTGTTGGAGCCATCGAACAACTGTAATGGAGTCCCCCTCAATAATAAGCCTACGAATGCCCAAGCTACGTATAACATAAGAGATACCAGCCCATGCAGCGTACCAGCCCACGCAGCGTATAGCTCAGCAGACGACACAGATAGATCAAGAAGACCAAACCCATCAGCTGCCAACATCAAGCCTTCAGATTCACAGATAATAAAAGCCGATCCCACCAAACGATCTTAAACATTACCATCAAAATTGACTTTGACAATCTCTAGTGGAGGGGGTTCCCAGGAGATGAAGATCGTACCCCGGTACGCTGCGGAGGCAGCAGAAGAATCCCAGATGCTAGGGCTGTCAGAGTTTATGGCTGACTGATGGATAATGTACTTGGCAGAAAGGAACATAGCTGTCCTAATAATTCGATGGGAGGGTCAATCACAACAGTAAAAAAAAAATTATCTTTGATTTACAAAAGATTTGACGATGACAGACATTAATGACCTTATAGTGATGAAAAATAGAGAGTTTCGTCTTTCGTTTTTTTTTTTTTTTTTTTTTTTTATGGATGATGATAGATGATGTCACTTTTTTCATATTGCTAATTTGACAACAATGATAGGGCTTCTTTACAACGGATGATGGGATCTAAGTTTTTTCATGATGAACAAAGTCAGATAGAAACAGTAAAGATAGGATTTCATTTTGCAAGAAAGGCATTAGAAAACTTTAACAAAGATTTTTTTTGTTGAATGTTGGTTAAATCGGTTGAACCAAAATTTTTAATAATCTTTTTTTTAGTGAATCATTGTTTAAACAGGTTGGATTCAAACTCAATAAGCTATAACGTATGGGGGGTATATTTTGAAGGGTATGGCTCAGTTCGTCTGGAATTGATTGGTTCCGTCTGATTCAGCTTTCTTCGCTTCCAATCATCCAACCTCATCTACTTGTGCCATGCTTATGGTGCCATGCCACTACTTGATGCCCCGTCCCTCATCGCCCCTGTCTCCATCATCGGCTTGTACCATGGTTATGGTGCCATGCCTCTACTTGATGCCCCATCCCTTATCGACCCTGTCTCCGTCTTCATCCATGACCGGATGTTCCACCAAATTGGATAACATCGCTCTCTACCATTATTCTTTGTCGTGATTTGTTGAAGATGTGAACCGAAGGCCGGACAAAAGGGAAGTATATGAAGGAATGACTGGGAGTCGTTCGGTGTCCCGTAATATTAAAGCCACCAATTTCATTAAGAAAAAGAAATGATGCAAAAAGGAATAAGGGATAAAGAAAATACAATACCTCATCGACATAGAGAAACAGCGCACGCTTCCATGGTTTGTGTAACTCAAAAACAAGTGGTATATTATATAACCCATCCATACCAATCCACCACAACTAACCAAAGATATAGATATAAGACAACATTAATAATAAGGTGCGTTGGCCCTCCTGGTGAAGTTGCTCTAGCCCAAATTTCCATGGGCCTTGCCTCCCTTCAGCAAGAGAAATATTCCAGCAATTTCCCAATGAGCTCAATGATGAATTCTTAATACGAATTGTGCGCATAGTTCCATTCTTGCGTGTGCCCGCGAAAGACTCCTGGCTCACCGGTGAAGCAGTCGTAAAAGAGGACGGCAATGGTCACGCGTTTGATGGAGGTAGAGCGACGATGTAATTAGAACATTTTATTTCCACTTGACCGTTAATGAACACTTGAACAAAAGCATCTAATTCTTTCATCTTTCATCTTTAATAAGAGAAGCCGTACTCCACTGTGGGACCACACGAGGCACACCACCCACCGTCGGTAACGTTTAACGCCGGCTGCAACCGCACCCTCGATGCATGACATTCGTGACGTCCAAAAAAAGGCATCAAACGGTCCCCATAATTAAAGTTAGGACCAGCGGATCCACGGCTCCTGATAACATTTTAGTTAATTTCACCCATCTGCAAATAATTTTTTTAAGCGTTCACTTCCCAAATTTTTAAGGCACAGGATATAATTTTTTCAGAGCCAGGCAAAGGGAAAAGGCCGAATCGTTGATCTCCATCAAACGATCGATCAAACAGAAGACCATGCCAAACATCTGAACTTTTCTTGTTTTTCCTTCTGCCTTTCGATTCGTTTTTTTTTTTTTTTTTCGTTCCACCTTTTCTAAAATTTACAAACTTCTGTCCAAAAAAGGCAAAATAAAATGAAGTTTAAAAACGGCCACCACCAGGATCCATCAGACGGCTGGCAGATATGCCGAACGCCACGAGAGGTCAGCGAAATCGGGGTAGTCGAAAAGCCCACCATCGAACAGCACGGCCTCGTCGGCCGCCGCCACCGCCGCCGGCTCCTTCTCATCCTGCTGCCGGGCACCAAACTCCAGCCCATCATAACACCCCGTGATGTCATCGTCGAACGCCCATATCTGCCCGAACCCAACGGCCTCCGCCTGCACCTCCGCCTCGCCGGTGGCGGTCTCCGCCTCCCCCGAGTCCCCGCCTTCCTCTGACGAAGACGGGACCGCCGGTGGGAGGCCGAGCTCATCGTCTGAGGCCTCGAGAAGGTACCCAAGATCCGGTTGGGGGAGATTCTCAATATCGGACGGCAGCGTGGCCGGACCCACCGCGTCCGGCGCCGAAAGCAGCGACGGAGGCGACGGGAGGCCTATCTCATCTTCAAAGATCTTCATCACCGAGACGAGGTCTTGGGTGGCCGGATCCCGATCGCCGGCGTCAGAGTCGTCCTCGAGGATGTCAAAGAGTAGGTCAGCACGGAGGCGCTTCGCCTCCGGGGACTCCTCCGACTCCTCCCGGCTTCTCTTGTTGCCGGAGTCCTCCATCAGTGGTGAAGGAGAGAGAAGAAAACAAAAAAAATAGGAGGTAAGGATGAGAGAGAATCGTTTGCTGGGCAGAAAGGGAAGAGCACAAGTGTAACAGTGAACAAAGTAGGGGGTAGAGAGGGAAGAGAAAAAAGAACGGGGGTGTTTTGGGGAGGAGGCGAGCGTTGGGTCGGGGATTATATAGGGATGGGAAGTTCGGGAGCGGAGGCCCCTTTTTTTTTAATTAAAGGAAAAAATAATAAAGAGAATTATTTAAATAATAAATAAATCAAATAATGCGAGGAAGGTGGAGAGGTGGAGAGCGGGCGCGTGGAGAACCGGGATTTTGGGGCCATCCCCATCCATCACGGGCGCGGGGCCCTTTTTTCAAATTTGGTTTATTTATTTTTTGTTTCATTCTTGGATGTCTCCGCTATTAACTGGATCTGAATTTCGGGTTTGGAGTCCGGGAAAACGGACCACGTCAGCGGCTCGGCTAAGCTGGTGGGAGTGCGTTTGAACGGTGGCAGGCATTTCTTGTGGGTTTTTTCCTTGCCGATTGGTGGGAGAAAGGTTTGACCGACGGCGATATATTTCCTCCAAACATAGCTTTCCAACAAAGTTCACGCCCAAAGATGGGGGAGTGGGGAGAGGGGAAAGAGCATGGAGGTGGCGTTTTGATATGATATCGACGCACAAATCGCTCATGGTTCCGCCTGACCCCTGGCCAAGTTTCCACGTGGACACATTTCGATTTCACTTTAGAGTAGAGCACAAGAAAAATCTCCGTAGCTAGCAATAGTAAATAAATAAATAAATATTTTGATCCAAAATACGATTGATGGCATACTTATCAACAAGCGTAGACGTAATCTCAGTCCAATAATTTTGGTTTTGCTTTAAAAACATTATTATATTTTTATTATAATTGGATTGATTATAAATAGATTTGTAAGACATCGATCCAATAGCTGGAGCTTTTGTTCTCCTCCCCTTTTGCACTTGGGTTTACAGTAATGAGGATCCTATAACTATTTTTGGCCCTTAGAAAATCCTTTATACTGAACCCATGATTTTGAAAATCAGATCAAACCTGTTCAACCTAGAGCTGATCATCAATTTGATTCAATTTTATTATTAAAATCAACTTTTATATAGTCTTATAAAAATTAAAAAATTCATTGAATCAGCTAATTCTAAAGAACTAAGTCAATCCCAGTTTTTAGACTTTTTGGTTTGATAAATAAAATTAGAATTAATTTTTTTGAGTTTTTAATTTATTACTGTGATTTGCACAATCCTCTATAATTTAAAGATATTTTTCTATAGTTTTAATATTTATATTTTTTTTTAAACATGTATATGAGTTTTACAGATATTTTTTTATTATTTAATATTTATATTTTATTATTTTTATATAATTAAATTTAAATTTAATTATGAGATTATTCAGTTTGATCGAAGCGGTTTACCCTATCTGATCGTTCCAATTCAAATGTCAAATTGATTTATTGTCCGATCCTATTTTCAAAACATTGATTGAGCTAAATGACCATCCCAAGATTATTTCTTGAATTACATTTGACTGCTTTATGGTAACAAAATATTCAAGCTATAGTTTTTCTTTAAAAATTCTGCTGTATAAATGCACACTTCATGATTTATATATGTACTTTAAAGCTATATACCATCTAATGGACATTTTGATTGCTGTATTATACCATTATAGCAATTTGTGATGGACATGCAACGGATGTTATACGTATTTGTAGCACACAGAAACAGTCCCAAAATTAATATTAAAGCCATAGGAAAGTCAAAATAACAATAATCCTAAACCATGTTAAAAGCCTGAAAGAATTCTGTTTCATTTTGAGGGGAGAAATGAAGACTTGTCCTTGAATGTAAAAGTCTTACCACATAAGAAAAATACAATAACATGTGAATCACCAACTCAAACTGCTTTGCTTCATGTCGCTATCATTTGTAACCATCAAAACTTAAGCCTTGTCCTTAGAAAATTGACTCGTCCTGATGCAAGCTGCATTATTAGAAACATGTTCAGAAGGACAATCAAGCAGGCAGCTGGCCCAGTATTTTAATACTCCATGATAGAATTAATCATATGGGTTTTTTTATGATCGCTTGTGTTTGCTTAATCCTGAAGCATCTTTTTTAGGATCGTAGATCTAAATCTAGCATCCCTCTTTGTTCCTTTGTACCTCAAATCAATTATTCATTTGACAACATCGCATGCTTCCAGACCGTTCTTCTTAACCTTGAAAGATTAATCACAAATACGAAGCGATAGCATGCTTTCAAATCAGATTTCCGCACCATTTTGATTCTCGATCATTCTGGTGGATCTAAAACATATAAATATTTATTATTGATATGACTGATCCCAACGTCATCGGGCAGGATAACGGCAGTCAGTCATTTCCCCACCTCCGGCACCCCCTCGAGATCGGGGTGGGGGTCATCATTTCTTAACCCCGAGGTCCCTACCGGCCTCGGGGTGCATGGTCATTTCCCCACCTTCGGCACCCCCTCGGGGTCGGGGTGGGGTCATCATTTCTTAACCCCGAGGTCCCTACCGGCCTCGAGGTGCATGGTCATTTCCCCACCTCCGGCACCCCCTCGGGGTCGGGGTGGGGTCATCGTTTCTAAACCCCGGGGACCCTACCGGCCTCGGGGTGCATGGTCATTTCCCCACCTCCGGCACCCCCTCGGAGGCGGAGTGGGGGTCATCATTTCTTAACCTCGAGGTCCCTACCGGCCTCGGGGTGCATGGTCATTTCCCCACCTCCGGCACCCCCTCGGAGTCGGAGTGGGGGTCATCATTTCTTAACCCCGAGGTCCCTACCGGCCTCGGGGTGCATGGTCATTTCCCCACCTCCGGCACCCCCTCAGGGTCGGGGTGGGGTCATCATTTCTTAACCCCGAGGTCCCTACCGGCCTCGGGGTGCATGGTCATTTCCCCACCTCCGGCACCCCCTCGGGGTCGGGGTGGGGTCATCGTTTCTAAACCCCGGGGACCCTATCGGCCTCGGGGTGCATGGTCATTTCCCACCTCCGGCACCCCCTCGGGGTCGGAGTGGGGGTCATCGTTTCTTAACCCCGAGGTCCCTACCGGCCTCGGGGTGCATGGTCATTTCCCCACCTCCGGCACCCCCTCGGGGTCGGAGTGGGGGTCATCATTTCTTAACCCCGAGGTCCCTACCGGCCTCGGGGTGCATGGTCATTTCCCCACCTCCGGCACCCCCTTGGGGTCGGGGTGGGGTCATCATTTCTTAACCCCGGGGCCCCTACCGGCCTCGGGGTGAATGGTCATTTCCCCACCGCCGGCACCCCCTTGGGGTCGGGGTGGGGTCATCATCTCTTAACCCCGGGGCCCCTACCGGCCTCGGGGTGAATGGTCATTTCCCCACCGCCGGCACCCCCTTGGGGTCGGGGTGGGGTCATCATTTCTTAACCCCGGGGCCCCTACCGGCCTCGGGGTGAATGGTCATTTCCCCACCGCCGGCACCCCTTGGGGTCGGGGTGGGGTCATCATTTCTTAACCCCGGGGCCCCTACCGGCCTCAGGGTGCATGGTCAACACGCTATTCAACCGCCAAAGAAAACAGCAACTATCAGCATGCACGGTGCTCACACATGATCTTCGGCATGTGGCTGTGCCTTGCCGTAGTGCCATTTAGTACTCCTGTGAAGTGTGCCCCGGTACGGAGGGTCATGCCTCATAACGATGTTTGGCGCGTTGCATGCCTCTGTGCGCCACCATGCCTTACTAGGGTATACGACTCGCTGCCTCTAGCAATGGAGCCCAGTCACATCCATCGGTGACAGTACAAGAAAGGTCTTCCGAAGCTGCAAGTCACTGTATCCGGACTCTGGTTCTCTGAGCTTTCTTCCTCCTAGCAAAAACCCTAACTGCCCCAGCTTCTCTTCGCGGGGGGTGGTTCCTTGTCTGAACCCAAGCCACTAACTTGATCGTCGGAGGGTCCCCACCGGTGCCACCGATCCCCGGGGACTTTTCTTGCAGGATTTCCCGGAGCGAGACGTCCGTTTTCCCCGACGTTCGAAGGAGATGACTTGGCGTCATCAATTATATTTAAAAATCTCCATGATACATTAAATAGATGTTGTTGCCATCAAGTCGTGCTCCTCGAATGTCAAAAAACATAGAGCCTCCTTTCGAACGGATGCAAGAAAGTTTTCAAGGACTGGTTGCACCGATGGGGACCCTTCGATGCTCAAGTAAGTAACTCAGAAAAAAGTGAAGAAAGAGCTAATGAAAAATAGCTTGAGAGCTTAAGTTTAAATCCTTTCTCTCATTGTGAGCAAAGATTCTTATACATGTTCGAATATCCCTCTTTTCGCTTTTGGAAGATGGTTAATTTCGAGATGTTGTTGTTTGGTAGTGGACAGATAACCAAGCTGATAAAGATAAATCGCAACCGACACTAAGAATAACATAGGTGTCCCATTCTGTCAGCTTTCTATCAGGCGCGGCGCTATAGATGATAGATGAGTCTAGTCGCATCAAGCATGCACCGTTATGAATAGTGATCATGCATAATTGCAAATGATTGATACATCATGTGGTAGCTGCAGATGGTTAGTAAGCCATATAGCAATATCAGATGACTCAAATAGTGAGGATTTAAAATATGAGATCGAAAAGATATGAAGTTTGAGGTCGAAAAAATCTCGAAAGTCGAAAGGATCTGAAGGCCGAGGCCAAAGGGGCCTCGAAGTCTGAGGCTGAAGTTTCGTTAGTTATTTTTTTTATCAATTCTAACGTGATTTGATTAGTCACATAAGATGTTATGAAGGGACGTTGATGGGCGAAAGGAGGATCATGGCGTGCTCGTTTCCAATTACATCAATACAATATGACCGTCCTGCACAATTGCGTGGAGAATCATCTTATCTCTAGTGTAAGCTAAACACCACATTTGCACGCATAAAATGAATGAAGAAGAATCGCCGGATATAATTGGCTTGACCACGTGGCTCCTTTTGATATAAGATATTGACTAAGCGACACATCATGAAACTGAAATGGAATGTGGTCCATGAGCGGCCAATTAATTAAAAGAAATATACACCGGGAAACGGCTATGAGAACAACAATGCTGCGACAAGTTAATCGTTTAAAATCTCGAATACGGCCATGTTTTATTTGCGTCATGAGCGGTCATCCCCACTTGTGTTTCACACTCCATGTGGAAATTTATCAATAACCTCGAAGGCAGGGGCATCCATCACTGTCACGGACACGCGTTTGCAGAAGAAACGTGGAAATTGCTGTTCGCTGCACGCAGCCGAAGAGCTACGGAACACCGGCAGCGGCCGTGGGTTAGGTACCCGTGCTTATCTGTTTGCGTGCGGCATCGAACCAGCTACCCGCAAAAATTTTGGCGATGCCGATCCGCTCAAAGGCGCGCCCGACCCATCCGTTGGCTTCCAAGCCGAGCCGGTCGGCACGTTGCTTCGAGGATACGTGTCGAAATGCACGGCGACACCTCACCCTTCTTTTTTTTTTTTTTTTTTTAATAATAATCTTTCGTTCGGTCTCCCGCGCCGAGCCCGTCCACCACCGCTGTGGCTCCCTGACCTGCTCTCGTTCCCGCCAGACGGCGACGCGTGGAAAGCTCGCCCTTCTTCGTGGGCTTCGCCGCCCCACCGGCTGACCCAGTGGGAATCGACCGTTGAGGTAGACCAAATGGCCACGTGCCGGTAAACAGGTCACGTGGGGGTGTGGGGGGGGAGTTGTGGCGCGCGCGATGCATGGGCCCACGCCAGAGACGTGATCGACCGGCGAAATTATTGAATGGTGTGGGGCCCATCACCACCCCGTCCTTTCCTCACTGGCTGGCCCTGGCCCTTTAAGATTACTAATTCATTTATTTTGACTTTTTTTTATCCCGTCCTCCTCCTCAGTCCTTTTCAATCTTTTGCCTCTGATGGGCATATGGTATAATCCCACCACCTTCCAGTGAGATCACCTCGTTTCGTTCGGAAAACGTACACCACGGCCAAGTTAACGATGGTGAAGCGTGCTCAACTCAAGTTCCGGCGTTTTGGATAAAGAATCATACGGACGAAGTCACGGAAGCGGTTAGAATTTCTTATTGCTACCGGCGGGAAGGTAGTCTTCTTTGCCGGCTGAGCTCCGCTCATTCTTCATGCTTGCGACATGGTTGCGCTTGGCCGCCGGGCATAAAGGCCCGAGACGAGAAACGTTCTAATCTAGAACCACTGAACCAGTTCTTGTGGAAACAAAGGCATTATGTTGACCAAACTAGCCCTCCTTATTCCCGTAATGACGCAGAAAAAGTCATCGCCCTTTCGGCATAATCTCGGACGGTTTTATCATTTATCGCTTCTGCAAATATATCATCACGTGAACGTCTAGCGTCACCAAGATTATTGCGGAAAATTAGACTGGTTTTCTCTACCAGAGACAGTAATAAAAAGTATTAAATATTTTACCGTGCGGTAGGCACGCTCCACGTGAACGGCTGAAGCGATCAAGGGACACCGAAGCGTCTTGAATGGGTAGTACGATATAAAAAACAAAGAAAGAACCCCAAAAAAAAAAAATTTTTAAAAAGGTGGGGAGCCATTTTCGTCATTTCATGCCAGAGAATCCGTAAATGGAACGGATCACGTGTCGTGGGACCCGGACGAGAGGCGCGGGGAAACGTTGCGGGCCCGCCCGAGCGCCATCTAACGCGCGCGCGCGATTCCCTTCTCCTACCGCGTTTCCCATCTCTCCTCAAAGCGTTGGGGAGTCTTGCTGTCGGCATGAGAAAACGATTGCTTTGGTTTCCTTGGCTTTCTGCATGAACCGTTTCCCTATTATCCTCTCAACCGTTGCCATATTGGCTAATTAATGCAAAAGATTAGGCAACCTTGACTCAATCCCGATTGATAGATATTTCAACATGTTAGGACAAAAAAGAAGGTCCGATGGTTTGATAAATCTAACCTCAGCATGATTAAACCAAAGTTATACAGAAGTAATTCTCTCAAAAGATGGGTCAAGGGGTTGCCGGCGTGGCTTTTATTAAGGTCAGAACCAATCCAGACCTACTAAAACTTGGTCCTGATGAATCCAAAAGTGGGCAGGGTAATGGGGTGGGTAAAGGTTCAAATCCTTGCTTGGAATAAATTCGAAACCATCACAATAAATGCTAAACACGCGCCTGGCGTTTTGAATCTTTTGATTAATCGAGGAAGAATCTCATTTTACAACCTTTTCCGAGCTACACAAAAAACCAAAAACTAGTTGAAATTTCTCGCCCACAAATTCAAAGGCAAGCTAGATAACAAGCGGGAGCGCATGTTATTAAATAAATACCAATAAAAAAAAAATGCAACGTGCCAACGGTCAAGACCTGCAGGTATATATAGTCTGACTTTAAGACACCTAATCTTCTTTAAATAAAAAATATGATCTCGAACAAGCAGCTTAAATCGCCACTGCCCACCTTAATCTTCTCAACTCGAGAAGATATTGTCCGGGTCTACAGCACTTTTTAGTCCAACAAGCATTCAGGCGAACAGGGAATGAATTTTTTAATATAGCGAAATTTCCATTCTTCCACTTTAGGGATACAATTGGAGGAGACGAGCACGTTGTGACCTAACTTTGCCTTGTTTGCCGGATTTCCGATATATATATATATATTTGGTAGGGCAAGTAACAAGTTTGCCAAGCATATATCAAAATGGTCAAGAATTTATACCTCTTTAGGATAAAAGAATACTACAACACAACTACCACAGAAAGAATTAAATATTAAACAAGAAGAAGTTTTGAATATCGTCTTCAACATTGGCTTTAGTGGGTTTGCCACCAAATCAAATCATCCTTTATATCAACGATAATATTTAAATTTATCTATCAAAACTGTTTGATATATTTTCTTCTAATATAAATCAAATAGGATTAAGGCTCTATTTGAATTGGCTTTAAGTAGAGGTTAATAACTAATTCAAATAAATCTAAAATTTATAAATAGTAATACTAGTAATATAATAATAATAATAATAATAGCAGCAGTAGTACAATAAAATTAGTATCGAAGATTGTGTTAATGAACAACTATGTCAACCTGAATGCACCCCTCCCCTACTTTTAAGATATCAAGCGTCTTAACGCCAATGGCCAACATATACTTCACTCTAGCTGTCATATCTTTTCATTAATTTAATATTAGGTAGAAGCCTTTTGCCATAGGTTACCTCTCAAGCAAGAAAGTTCCTCTACCGGTTTGGACAGGGGTTGCTTCCTATGGTACAGCTAATTGTTAATATTGAAGTCATCTACCATAAATAAAATAACTAGTCTTGTACTAACAACGGTGCCTGATGACAATACGTTAACATACTGTTTATTAGGCTAAACTATAGAATTAATCCCTATATTTAAGAGGTTACATTTTTAGTCTTAAACTTTTAAAAGTTATAAAAATAATCTTGAACTTTCTGTTTTGTATCATTTTGATTCTTACCGTTAATTATAGGAGATGTCATTCATTTTTATCCTATGTGACACATACATAGCAGCACACATGGCATCCAAATGGTAAAAATAAATTTAAAATCCATAATTAACCCATTAATTCGTTATTTAACCCATTATTTAATAATTTAAAAAATATTAAAAAATAAAAATAATCTCTCCCGCCCTGATTTGCTCTAACTTGTGAGTGCTCACATACTCGTTGCACTTCCCCTTAAGGCAATTCAGGATGGAAAGAAATTATTTTTATATTTTTTAAATTATTAAATAATAGTTTAACCAGTTAGTTATGGATTTTAAAATTATTTTTGTCATTTGGATGCCACGTGTGCCATTACAAATACTATCATATAGGATAAAAATAAATGACGTCTTCTCTATTCAACGGCAGGGATCAAAGTGATACAAAACAGAAAGTTTAGGATTATTTTTACAACTTTTTAAAGTTCAAGGAGCAAAGTGATACAACCCCTTAAGTACATTGGTTAATTCTATAGTTTAGCCTATTTATCATTATTGGATTAACTTTAATTTTTCATCTTCTTCTCTCCCATAGCAATGTAATTAGTTCATATATTACCAAAAGATTATGCTATCATGACTCTTAAAAGTGATGATCTTTGCATGAAATATTCCCAGGGAACAATGTGATATGAAGTAAATGTAATTAGTTGAAACTTTTGCGTGCAGTAGTGTGGGTCAATTTGATTACTAGACTAGGTCGAATGTGAACGTACGTGAAGGTATCAATCAAGCACCGAATTGGATGATTATGGAGGTGGTGTGAATTTGATTGAACTTAATCAGCAAGGAATCTTGACCAGCTGGGCCGTGGTTCAACACGCGAAAACTACACTTCGTTGCCTTCTGCTTTATTCCAACACCTTCCAAGCAATAAAACAAGCATTAGGCCGGGTCTTCACAGCAGACAAGGCAAGTGGAAAGGAATTTCGTTGCACTAGCAACTGGTTTTGTGGGGTGTGAAGCCTCATGAGACGTGGATATAAACATCACAAGGACAGCGTAACGAAGCTGTCAACCAGGAAGGCTGCGTCCTGGACCCGTTTGAACATGGAAGGCCGAGGACATACCGTGGATCCCATTTTAATAAAAATCCATATCTAATCATATCGAACTTTTCCTCGTGGAATTCTGGCCACGCGCAGGTCCAAGTGGTGCATTTTCTAAGCGAGCTCATTGAACTTCTCCCTTAGTTGCACTCTTTTCCTTTTCTTTTTTTTTTTTCTTTTTTTTTTTTTTTTTTTTCTTTCTCAAGGTTGATTGTCGCCTCTATATTATTTATTAGTAGGAATTGAAAAAAAATAAACTGCTATACTACTTCATGCCTTCAATCTCGCGGTACCATGAGCGGTGGTCTGGCATGCGAAGCTATCTACCACCCACGTAACCTTATGTACCAATTTTCAGCTGCCACGAAATGCAGGTGCTCTTGATGAACAACGGAGTAGCGATGGAAAGTAGCAATCAAATATCATATGTTAAAATTAACTTTGATGGCAGTATACATAGAAGATTAGTTTGTTCAGCTTTTGTTATTCATGGACTGGATGGCGCACTACTAGCGGCGGATGGGTTCGGCGCTCTTGACTCCATGGTTCCCATGCTGAGCTTTATGCGGCCTGAAGCGGCATTGCTTATGCGGTTCGGATTCTTCATGCCTGCAGCCTTCTTGTTGAGGGGACTCACTCACTGTTGTTCGATGGATTCGCAACGATAGTACCAAGTCTTTAATAATCCTCTGCTCCGAGATATTTGGTCTCTTCTCTAGGGAATCCAAAGAACCCAGATCTGATATATCTATCGCGAAGCCAACTCGGCTGCTGATTGGGTAATGGCATCTGTGGCCTGTAATGGAGGGTTTTGGGTATGGAAGCAGGGCGACCGGTGTCCCCTAGTGCTTAAGCAAATTTTGTACTCTTATATTTTGGATTGACTCGTACTAATTAGTGTGACCCCATGTACCAAAAAAAAATCATATTTTCCATCTTCTATCCTCTATACATGGTATACTCAAAATTGTATCAGATATTTTTAATCTTATAATATAAATATATATTGGTTAACATATTAAATTGAAAATATCGAATCTAACCTTACCAAAGAAAAGACTAAAAGCATAAGAAAAAGGATGATAAAAATATTAAAGAATGTTATCTTTATATTAAAATATATATCAAGAATATTTTATATTAGATAATGTATTTATATTAAGAAATATATTGAATGTTTTATTATGCTTTTATATTTAAGATTGTATTTAACGAAGAAACTTTTATTAATATAATATCAAATATTTTTATTTTGATGAGTAACTTTTGGTTATGCTGCCATGAGGTTTTTTTTTTATTACATTTCAAAAGAATCATTGTAAAATAAATTAAGGTAATGACGATATAATATACGGTACTTTTAATACTCAAGTAGCTAAAGATATTATTTCCTCCCTCAATTGATTCAAGGACTCAAGTAGCTAAAATATTATAAAATATTTTTTACAAAAAATTATATTAAAAAATAGTTTGTTATTTATGGCTCATCAAATTTACCAATGCTAGTTTTGATCGAAAGAGAAATATATGAAGATTGCAATGTAGAGACAGCAAGTAATTATAGTCAACAGAAGAAAAGTTTTCGATGGTTTTAAAATTAGATAGGAAGTTTTAATGATTCTTAAAATTAAACAGGAATTGTCAAATGTTTCTACCAATTATCATTTCTAGTCATAAACAAAATATTATAAATTCAAAGGCAAACAACACTTGTAACGAATCCAACTTTAATATCCGAGCAAAACCTTATTAGGAAATAGTTTGTATCAAGGAGTAAAATTAATCTTACTAAAAGTAAGCTTTCTAACATAGTCTCCCTATCATTCTCCTCTATCTTTTTTATTTTTTCTACCTCTTTGCAATTTGTACCTCATCTCTATGCCAAATAAAGCAAGAATCAAGTTAATCTAGGCATATAATATACTTATTCAATCTATATTTTATTATTTTATGAATAATAAAATTTTTTTATCATGCCTCAATCTCTATCCTTACAACCTACTAAAATAAAGTGCATGATAATGTTGGTGTATATATGTTGCTTCTTATTTGAATATATACACCACCAAAGATGTCCTGGTAACTTTGTTGTTAAACCACTACCATTTACAATAGCAACCGATTGTACCAAAGTACTTTTTTTTTTTTAATATAGACGGATGATCACATCAATTTAGGATGAGTCAAGCCTGAAAAATTAGAATACAAAATTTGGGTAAGGACAAGAGGACAAGGGTCGCTCTGCTTTCAACACCAAAATCAGAGTGGTAGGCCATCCTAATGCCAATCCAATCAGCTGAAGAATTAGCTTCATGATAGATGTGTCAAATCTGGACGCTGTAAACTCCCTGAAGTATAGCTCAAATATCGCAAATCAAGGAGATAGTAGGCAAGTGGTCACTGAAATCCTAATGGAGCCAATGAATAACAGTAATAGAGTCCCCCTCAATAATGAAGCTGCGGGCGCCCAGGCTACGAATGGCACAGAAAAATTTAGCCCAGGCAGTATACAGCTCAGAAAGAGCATCCAGGAGTCTAAAAGATAGAATCCTTCAGCCATCAACATTGCACCATCCGACCCACGAATCACAGAAGGTTAAACCTTATTTCTAAGTTGCCTGGCAGGGGACTTCATCATCATCATCATGACCCAAGTATGCATCTCTTAACCAAACCCTAGTTAAGAGAGAAAGGGAAACTGGCCTAGGTTATCTCGTTTTTCTTCTCCAATAGAGTAACCCAAATACCTAACCCTAGTTTTCATTTAAAACAACCTTAACCTTAGTTAATCGCCGGTGTTCTATGATCAACTCCCGATGGGGGGGAGGGGAAACAGGGAGCCGCACGGTCGCAGCTCCCTCAGCACCATCAAGTCCGATCGGGGCAAGGGGAGGGGGAGGAATCGGGAGCCGCACGGTCGTGGCTCCCCCGGGCACCATCGACTCCCGACCGAGGGGGCAGGAAATAAGGAGCCACACGTTCGCGGCTCCCTCGGGCACCATCGACTCAGGGGAAACAGGGAATTGCACGGTCACAGCTCCCTCGGGCACCATCAACTCTCGACGGGGGGGGGGAACAAGGAGCCATCAAAATCATCGACTCTTGACCAAGGCGAGGGGGGGAACAGGGAGCCGCGACCGTCGACTCCCAACCAGGGAAGGGAGAAATAGGGAGCCGCAACCGTTGACTCCCGACCGGGGGAGGGTGGAAATAGGGAGCGGCACCGTCATCTTAAAAGGAGGGGAAGAAACCTAAATTAGCATAGCCAAGATAAAAATCAGGCTTGGCACTTGTTTAGGGGCTCAAACTGTGCTTGTCTAAGTAGTAGACCCTCCTATAAAGCATTAGTGGAATTGACCCTGATTTGTCAGGGTCCATCAGGGAAAGTGACAGTTTAGAACTTTTCAGAGAAGAATTAAAAAGAACACACACTCGTGTAATCACTAGTCTTTCCATGACGATTATCTATTGTTGGTGCTTAAAGGTAGAGGATCTAAAGAACAAATGTGCATCTCGGTGTGATATCTTAAGAAGTTGTCTATGCAAGACAATAATGTAATATATGAATAACATAAATGAGGACATTGCAACTCATGTACAAATATTGAACAAAAGAGAAATCAGAAAGCCTATGAGCAAACCCACAGGGAAATATTGACGAATAATTACGATGGCTAATTAGGTTCCACAATAGGTAGATCAACTTCATGAAAAATGGGACTTGAACCCTAAACCCTAAACCCTAAACACGATATGATATGTTTTGATATGATATGATATGACATAATGTTATAATATGATACGATGATATGGTGACATGATGACATGTAAATATGAAACTGGTAATTGAATTGTTCAGTTGGATTGTTATCTACAAAAATGGATCACAGTTGGATTCACAAACAAATCGTGTGTCACAACATTTCAAGGATGAAGTTATCCAATTCCTAGACGTAGCACATAACAGCTTGAATTCAAATGGTGAAACATTATATCCTTGCCGCAAATGTGCAAATATACTCATACAAACCTTGCTTGCCATTCAAGCTCACATTTGTACTTATGGTTTTTTCTCAACTTATATCGTTTGGAATAAACATGGCGAGCTTGGACATGTAGCAGTGGAATATTTTGACTCATCCTCAAAATCTGAAGGCATCGAAGCAGCGATCCATGATGCAGTTGGACCAAACTATGTCCATGTATAGAATGCAACTAATGTTGCTTTTAAGGAGATGAACGAGGATGATCAGAGAAGGTATGATAAGATGTTCGAAGAACTTAATTATGGGTTGTATGAAGGGTGCACAAAATTCTCCTCTTTGAAGTTTATAATTAAACTCATGCATATAAAAGTCTTAAACAAGTGGTCCAACCACTCATTTAATATGCTTCTGAAACTATTAGCGGATGCATTTCCATAAATAATCAGTTGCGGAGAAAGTTAGGTGAAGCATTTGTTGGTTAATGTAGGCTTGGGTTATCAAACTTATGATGTGCAAATATGATTGTTTTGTATTTATGGGTTAAGATGCTGAAAAAGAAGAATGTCCTATGTGTCATGAACCTCGTTATGTACGTAAGAACGAGAAAATGAAGGTGCCTCA
The DNA here is from genome assembly GCA_900491605.1 of Calamus simplicifolius. Lineage (NCBI taxonomy): Eukaryota > Viridiplantae > Streptophyta > Magnoliopsida > Arecales > Arecaceae > Calamus > Calamus simplicifolius. The sequence continues at coordinate 483,641 of UESW01004559.1, read as the reverse complement.
CAAAAGACTATTTTACTTTCTAATTACTCCTAGATTGAAAAGGTTGTTTGCTTCACGAAAGACTGCAAAAGACATGCATTGGCATCATGAGTGTCATGATGATGATGAAGACTTGTCTCATCCATCCGATGCTGAAGCATGAAGCATGTCGACAACTTGTATCCTGACTTTGCAGCTGATTGCCAGAATATATGACTAGCTCTTGCTTCTGACGGTTTCAATCTGTTTGGTCAGATGAGTAGTAAATATAGTGTTTGACCAGTCATTCTGATACCATACAATATACCAACATGGAAGCTTATGAAACAATCTTTCACGTTTTTGAGATTGCTAATTCCTGAACCTAAATATCCAGTAAAGGACTTTGATATTTTTATGCATCCTTTGATTAAGGACTTGAAGGAGTTATGGGATATTGGAGTAACGACTTATGATGCATACAAAAAGAGATCTTCAACCTTCGTGCCATGGTTATATGGACTATCAGTGATTTTCCTGCTCTAGCTTATTTGTCAGACATATCATCTGTTGGCATTACTTGCAAACGATGCTACATTGGTGCTCATCGTTGGTTGGGACCAAATCATAGGTGGCGCAATAGCAAAGAGTTTGATGGGTTTTCAAAAACTTGTAGTCCACCAGTTGAACTCTCTAGGAAGAAGATTGCTTCTTGATTAAACAACTTACATCGTTGTTGCCCAGGAAAACACCCAAACAATCCATATAGAAAGAGAAAGCAATAGAGGCAGAGTCCAACTGGACGAAGAAGAGTATATTGTTTGAGCTACCATATTGGTCCAAGCTACTATTACGGCACAACTTGGATGTCTTGCATATTTAAAAAAACGTGTGTGATAACATCCTTGCAACACTTCTTAACATCCCTAAAAAGATAAAAGACAATGAGAATGCTCGTAAAGACTTAAAAAATATGGGTATACGCAAGGAGTTATGGTTGGTGCGACGACCTTCAAGACCTAATGCATTGCCACAAGCTTCATTTGTTTTGACTAAGTCCAAGAAAAATAAGTTCTTTGAGTTTATGAGGAACATCAAACTTCCTGATGGGTATGATTCCAATGTCAAGCGTTATTTTACTGAAGATAAGAAGTTATTTGGCATGAAGACACACGATTGTCATGTTGTCTTGCAAAAGTTGCTACCTGTTGGATTGTTGAATTTTTTACAAAGGACATTCGAGCTATATTGATTGATTTATGTTTATTCTTTAAAAAAACATGTTCTAAAAAGTTAGTGAGGACTGAATTAAAAGAGTTGGAAAGAGGGATTGTTATAATTTTGTGCAAGTTTGAGAGAATTTTCCCTCCTGCCTTTTTTGATGTTATGTTGCATCTTTGCATACATTTGCCTCAACAAGCATTACTTGATGGACATTGGTGATAGATGGATGTATGGGGTGGAGAGATGCTTGGGTACTTACAAGCAATATGTAAGGAATAAGGCACGACCTGAAGGTTCTATTGCTCAAGCTTATGTGGTCGACGAAGCGTTATCATATTGCTCAATGTATATGTCAGAGATAGAAACTAAGTTCAGTAGGCCTGAACGCAATGTCGATGTGTCAGAGGTACCTCAAGAATTAAAGGTTGGGGTTTTCAAACAATTGGTTCGATGCTTTGGAGGCAAAAAGTATATCGATATTGCTGAAACTAAACTTCAGCTTCATTGGTATATACTCAACAATGTCAATATTCAAAATAAAATTTAGTAAGTATAATGAATTGCTTACTACTTCTATCTATTATAGTTGATCATCTCAACATGTATACTAATATTGTACTTGTTATTATAGTGAGCTTATGTGGATCCTCCATAATGAAGGTCATGCCAATCCCTCAATGGAACTACAACAAAGAATGTTCCCTGCTTGGTTGAGATTTAAAGTGGTGATTTGACATTTTTCTCCATTAATCACTTTCTAAATCAAATATATGGTTAATATGATAACATTACAGATGGAGATCTTGAGATCATCTGGGTCATCTCGAGCAACTAATGAGCTTTACTCATTGGCATTAGGCCCGAAGGATGTTTATAAGTCTTGGAGTAGTTGTGTGGTCAATGGAGTCCGATTCCATTGCAAGGATCGTGACAAAAAGGATGATACAAAATTATGGGATCACTACTAAGTCTTTTCATAATGGTATAGAAGTTGATTTTTACGTATGTTTGTTCAAGATTTTAAAACTTGATTATTTATATGGTAATAAAGTCTACCTTTTTAAATGTGCATGGTATAATACTGATACTGCTGGAAGAACAAAAAAAGTTGAAAAGGTTCATGGCTTTACTTGCATTCGAATAACCTCGGAGTGGTATAAGCCCTTTCATTTTGGTGACCCAAGCAAAACAAGTGGTCTACCTTCCTGATTTGAAACATGAAAAAGTTTGGTGGGTTGTTCAACACTTTCCATACCAACACATATGGGATATGCCTGAAATAACCTAAGTTGATGATGAAGTGAGGAACATGTGTCCAATATACCCCTTATGGTTGAGGATAACGAAATCAGTAGTCATGAATTGGTTCAGAATGACCTACCACCAATTATTGTTGACAATAATGTTGCCAACAAACCTACAAATGAAGATGACGATAATAGTTTGAATAATGATGAGTTTATTGATGATGATGAAGACGATTTCTCCGAATGAATAAGTAATTATGTAATATGCTATATTTATTTAAGTTCTTATTATCCATAATCATGCATGATTTCTAACATATCATATTTTTCTTTACTTTAACAGAGGATGTCGAGTGGGAGCACTGTTATTCCTTCAGAATCTTCACAAGGTATATAAATATTATTACTTTCTTTCTTGAAATAAACAATATCCTAACTATCTTATATTCTTTGTAGGTACTGCTCCTCCGAAGAATGTTTGCAAATGCAATAGAAATTTGAAAGTCGTTGATGCTCAAGAAGTTGCGAAGCAAGCTAAGTTGCCTCTTAGCTTTGAGTTCGGCATTTGCCAGGCGCTTGATGACAATGCAGTCCAACTCAACAATGGCTGTGGGATTGTTGCTTGACAAGAAGCATCTTTTTAGTATCGCGAGTAGAGAACATTCATGAGCGTAAAAAATAGACACTACAGGAAAGGCAGCAGTATGTCCTTTTATTTTAAAAGTCTTAGTTTCTTATAATATCCTAAACAGTTATGAAAATGTGTTATTATTGTTGGAAATACATGTTTGTTGTTGAGATGTGTTCTATTGGACTTGGTAATTCTGATAATTGTTAGAAATGAGCTTGAAAATTTTGGAAATGCATGTTAATTGTGAAATGTGTTGTTATGGACTTGATATTCTTTGAAATTGTTGGAAAATACTTTAAAAACATTGGATATGCAGGTATATTATTGAAATGGGTTGGAATTGTTGAATATATTGAAATTATTGATATTTGTCATTGTGGACTTAATATTCCTTTGAAATGATGGAAATATTTTTTAGCATTGAAATAGTTGGAATCGTGGATATGGTTTCGAATTGTTGAAATTTGTCGTTATGGACTTGATATTCCTTGAAATTATTGGAATTGCTTTGGAAATATTGGATATGCAAGTTTATTGTTAAAATGGATTGAAATTGTTAATGTGTTGGGATTCTTGATATGTAATCACTAATTTAATTTTCTTCTAGGATGATTGGGATATTGATCTGATAGATAAAAGAGTAAGATATATTACTGAGAAGCAATTAAATGAGGCTTGGAAGAAACAAGAGCACAGTTTTATGCTTGGTACTTGTAAAAGAAGATGATGCAGATGCTTGTGTAAAGCCCCATCCATATTGTAAACCTGAAGATTGGAAGTTCTTAGTCAAAAATTGAAGGCAAAAGAATGGCAGGTATAATTATTTGATTGCATTGTTTTATTGAGTCATGAATTTCTTATGTGTTCATTGCTAGATTTTCATGCTTCAAAGTTACTACACTACAACAAATTTATCATTTCTTGATGCTAAAATAATATTTTTCGACGCTAAAAAGCATCAAAAAATATCATCCCGATGCTTTTTAAAGCGTCAGGATACAGGGAGTAAAGGCGCGGAATCCCGATACTTTAAAAAAGCGTCGACATGAGCGTCGAGACATGCCGACGCTATAAAGCATCAAAAACTTAATCTTTAAAGCGTCGGCGCACAGTTTTCTCCCCCTCGCTCCAAACCACCCAGAAACAGCAACAGCTCGCACCCACCCCCGCCACCCACCCCCCCCCCCCCCCCAAAAAATCACCCAGAAACAGCAACAGCCCACAGCCCCCCCAAGAACAGCATCCCCCCACCCCCAAACAACCCCACCCATCGCCCCCAAACAAGAAAAAGCACAGTGACCTCCCCATCCAGTTTCTTCTCCCCAAGAACAGCAAGAAAAGGATAAGGGTGAAACCTTTTGAGATCTGAAGCTTTTGAGAAAAATACCAAATCAAATATGTGTTCTATTGGACTTGGTAATTCTGATAATTGTTAGAAATGAGCTTAAAAATTTTGGAAATGCATGTTAATTGTGAAATGTGTTGTTATGGACTTGATATTCTTTGAAATTGTTGGAAAATACTTAAAAACATTGGATATGCAGGTATATTATTGAAATGGGTTGGAATTGTTGAATATATTGAAATTATTGATATTTGTCATTGTGGACTTAATATTCCTTTGAAATGATGGAAATATTTTTTTAGCATTGAAATAGTTGGAATCGTGGATATATGGTTTCGAATTGTTGAAATTTGTCGTTATGGACTTGATATTCCTTGAAATTATTGGAATTGCTTTGGAAATATTGGATATGCAAGTTTATTGTTAAAATGGATTGAAATTGTTAATGTGTTGGGATTTCTTGATATGTAATCACTAATTTAATTTTCTTCTAGGATGATTGGGATATTGATCTGATAGATAAAAGAGTAAGATATTACTGAGAAGCAATTAAATGAGGCTTGGAAGAAACAAGAGCACAAGTTTTATGCTTGGTACTTGTAAAAGAAGATGATGCAGATGCTTGCGTAAAGCCCCATCCATATTGTAAACCTGAAGATTGGAAGTCTTAGTCAAAATGAAGGCAAAAGAATGGCATGTATAATTATTTGATTGCATTGTTTTATTGAGTCATGAATTTCTTATGTGTTCATTTGCTAGATTTTCATGCTTCAAAGTTACTACACTACAACAAATTTATCATTTCTCGATGCTAAAAATAATATTTTCCGACGCTAAAAAGCATCAAAAAATATCATCCCGATGCTTTTTAAAGCGTCAGGATACAGGGAGTAAAGGCGCGGAATCCCAATACTTTAAAAAAGCGTCGACATGAGCGTCGAGACATGCCGACGCTATAAAGCATCAAAAACTTAATCTTTAAAGCGTCGGCGCACAGTTTTCTCCCCCCTCGCTCCAAACCACCCAGACAGCAACAGCTCGCACCCACCCCCGCCACCCACCTCCCCCCCCCCCCCCCCCCCCCCCCAAAATCACCCAGAAACAGCAACAGCCCACAGCCCCCCCCCCCCCCCCCCCCCCCCCCCAAGAACAGCAATCCCCCCACCCCCAAACAACCTCACCCATCGCCCCAAACAAGAAAAAGCACAGTGACCTCCCCATCCAGTTTCTTCCCCCCAAGAACAGCAAGAAAAAGGATAAGGGTGAAACCTTTTGAGATCTGAAGCTTTTGAGAAAAAATACCAAATCAAAGATGTGTTCTATTGGACTTGGTAATTCTGATAATTGTTAGAAATGAGCTTGAAAATTTTGGAAATGCATGTTAATTGTGAAATGTGTTGTTATGGACTTGATATTCTTTGAAATTGTTGGAAAATACTTTAAAAACATTGGATATGCAGGTATATTATTGAAATGGGTTGGAATTGTTGAATATATTGAAATTATTGATATTTGTCATTGTGGACTTAATATTCCTTTGAAATGATGGAAATATTTTTTTAGCATTGAAATAGTTGGAATCGTGGATATATGGTTTCGAATTGTTGAAATTTGTCATTATGGACTTGATATTCCTTGAAATTATTGGAATTGCTTTGGAAATATTGGATATGCAAGTTTATTATTAAAATGGATTGAAATTGTTAATGTGTTGGGATTTCTTGATATGTAATCACTAATTTAATTTTCTTCTAGGATGATTGGGATATTGATCTGATAGATAAAAGAGTAAGAGATATTACTGAGAAGCAATTAAATGAGGCTTGGAAGAAACAAGAGCACAAGTTTTATGCTTGGTACTTGTAAAAGAAGATGATGCAGATGCTTGCGTAAAGCCCCATCCATATTGTAAACCTGAAGATTGGAAGTTCTTAGTCAAAATTGAAGGCAAAAGAATGGCAGGTATGATTATTTGATTGCATTGTTTTATTGAGTCATGAATTTCTTATGTGTTCATTTGCTAGATTTTCATGCTTCAAAGTTACTACACTACAACAAATTTATCATTCTCGATGCTAAAATAATATTTTCTGACGCTAAAAAGCATCAAAAAATATCATCCCGATGCTTTTTAAAGCATCAGGATACAGGGAGTAAAGGCGCGGAATCCCGATACTTTAAAAAGCGTCGACATGAGCGTCAAGACATGCCGATGCTATAAAGCATCAAAAACTTAATCTTTAAAGCGTCGGCGCACAGTTTTCTCCCCCCTCGCTCCCAGAAACAGCAACAGCTCGCACCCACCCCCGCCACCCACCTCCCCCCCCCCCCCCCCAAAAAAAATCACCCAGAAACAGCAACAGCCCACAGCCCCCCCCCCCCCCCCCCAAGAACAGCAATCCCCCCACCCCCAAACAACCCCACCCATCGCCCCAAACAAGAAAAAGCACAGTGACCTCCCCATCCAGTTTCTTCTCCCCAAGAACAGCAAGAAAAAGGATAAGGGTGAAACCTTTTGAGATCTGAAGCTTTTGAGAAAAAATACCAAATCAAAGATGTGTTCTATTGGACTTGGTAATTCTGATAATTGTTAGAAATGAGCTTGAAAATTTTGGAAATGCATGTTAATTGTGAAATGTGTTGTTATGGACTTGATATTCTTTGAAATTGTTGGAAAATACTTTAAAAACATTGGATATGCAGGTATATTATTGAAATGGGTTGGAATTGTTGAATATATTGAAATTATTGATATTTGTCATTGTGGACTTAATATTCCTTTGAAATGATAGAAATATTTTTTTAGCATTGAAATAGTTGGAATCGTGGATATATGGTTTCGAATTGTTGAAATTTGTCGTTATGGACTTGATATTCCTTGAAATTATTGGAATTGCTTTGGAAATATTGGATATGCAAGTTTATTGTTAAAATGGATTGAAATTGTTAATGTGTTGGGATTTCTTGATATGTAATCAATAATTTAATTTTCTTCTAGGATGATTGGGATATTGATCTGATAGATAAAAGAGTAAGAGATATTATTGAGAAGCAATTAAATGAGGCTTGGAAGAAACAAGAGCACAAGTTTTATGCTTGGTACTTGTAAAAGAAGATGATGCAGATGCTTGCGCAAAGCCCCATCCATATTGTAAACCTGAAGATTGGAAGTTCTTAGTCAAAAATTGAAGGCAAAAGAATGGCAGGTATGATTATTTGATTGCATTGTTTTATTGAGTCATGAATTTCTTATGTGTTCATTTGCTAGATTTTCATGCTTCAAAGTTACTACACTACAACAAATTTATCATTTCTCGATGCTAAAATAATATTTTTCGACGCTAAAAAGCATAAAAAATATCATTCCGATGCTTTTTAAAGCATCAGGATACAGGGAGTAAAGGCATGGAATCCCGATACTTTAAAAAAGCGTCGACATGAGCATCGAGACATGCCGACGCTATAAAGCATCAAAAACTTAATCTTTAAAGCGTCGGCAAAGTTTAGCGTCGGCACAGTTTAGCGTCGGCACAGTTTTCTCCCCCCTCGCTCCAAACCACCCAGAAACAGCAACAGCTCGCACCCACCCCCGCCACCACCCTCCCCCCCCCCCAAACCACCCAGAAACACCCGCCCAGCCCAGTCCCCCCCCCCCCCCCAAAAAATCACCCAAAACAACCCAGAAACAACAACAGCCCACAGCCCCCCCCCCCCCCAAAATCACCCAAAAACAACCCAGAAACAACAACAGCCCACGGCCCCCCCCCCCCAAGAACGCAATCCCCCCACCCCCAAACAACCCCACCCATCGCCCCCAAACAAGAAAAAGCACAGTGACCTCCCCATCCAATTTCTTCCCCCCAAGAACAGCAAGAAAAAGGATAAGGGTGAAACCTTTTGAGATCTGAAGCTTTTGAGAAAAAGTTCCAAATCAAAAGGATAAGAGCAAAACCTGAATCCGATTATCTAAGAACACCTTGGTCAGTCCAGAGCTCGATCAACAGCATCCAAACTTCAAATCCAGTGCACATGAAAAGAAACACACAAACACTCAGAGAAGAAAAAAATTTTATGGATCTGAAGCTTACCGAAAGAAACAAGTCACTAGACGCCTCAGCTATCCTTTAGCTTGCAACAAAATCAAGATTGGAGAGAGATCTTGGAGGCACCGATGGAAACCAGCAACCAACCAAAGCAAGCGAATGAAAGAGAAAAAAAAAGATTGGAGGGGGGATCAGGGCATCTACCGGGAGATCATAGGGGGAGAACGCGGGGTGGTTGGCGCAAGCATGTAGGCAGAGCGCAAGCTTCCAAGGCGATGAGCCATCGGTGGCTCCCACACAATTGCAAAGCGAGTAAAAGATGGTGGGTTGCATCGCAGTAAAAACTTGCCGTCATTCCGCGTCCAGACTCAGAGAAGATCGAGGGGGGGGGGGGGTTGGAGGGAAGAGATTAGAAGATCCTATGGGTTAGGGGGCACGTAATAAGATTTTTGGGGTTGGGGGGCAACGGGAGAAGATTGTGGGGTGGAGGTGGGAAGATCTGGAAGAAGATTGTGGTGGGGAAGGATCTGGGAGAAGGCGGTGGAAAGAATATTGTTTTGGGGGGAGGAGAGGATATGGGGGGAGGTGGGAAGAAGATCTGGGGGGGTGGAAGAAGATTGAAGATGTTGGGGGGGAGGGGGGGAGGATCTGGGCAGAGGGGGGGGGGGGGGGGGGGGGGATGAGAGAAGTTCTGGGTGGGGAAGAAGATGGGAAAGAAATTTGGGCGGTCGGACGGGCTAAAAGAACTGGGTGATGGATCCCGACGCGCGTCGTTAAATATTTTTTTCTGTCGACGCTTAAATAAGCATCGTTAAAGTATTTTTCCTTGCCAACGCTTCTTATTCCTTACCAATGCTTTTTATAAGCATCGGCAGACCGCGGTGATTCCCAACACTTTCCCTTAGCGTCGGAAAAAAGGGTCGTTAAAATGGTATTTTATTGTAGTGCTAGTTATTTCTTTTCTTATTATAGGAAAGGCGGGAGAAGAATATTAAGAACCTCCGCAATAGAAAGACAAAGACTAAGAATGAATCAATGACAACACAAACCATCATGTTCGTCGTAATAGGGATGTCGCTATTGATCATATCAAAAGTTGGAATGAGCTTCGCTACGACGAGAAGATGGACATTGGACATCCGACATATGTCAAGACCAATATGTAAGTATTTAATTCTAAACTATGATATTTTATCCATATTGTTGTTGTGGAAATGATGTCTTTTTTTAATTTCATATTTTTCTCTTATAGGCCCAGATGATGACATACAAGAATGACTCAGAGAGCCATCTCACTGACCTTCAAATTATGGAGAAGATTTGGAGCCTCGATTAGGATATGCTCCAGGATAGTCGCATGTTCAGACTAGTCGTCAATTAGGGGAGAGACAGTTTGTTGACTCTTCTGCGATCAACAATGTCGATCGACCCTCTTATGACGAGCTTGTTCAGCAGCTTCAACAAGCCAACGAAAGATCGACACTATGTCCTCAGTGCTAAAGAATGTTATGATCCATATGACTACGATTGAGACTTCATAGGTTGCATCGTCGAGCAACACTCCACCTCCATCTTCTACGGATATATTGGATGAGAGAGATTGAGTTGTTCATGCATGTTTCACTTTTTTATCTTTTTTTTAAGCTAATATCAGATACTTTACTTTGGTTTAAAACATTTCGATTGTATTTTTGATTTTGACTTTATTGATATATTTATTAATGCTATTTATTTTTATAAACTTTAATTTAGAGTCATTCGTAATAAATTTGACTTTCCACAACGAATTAAATATTTGAAATAAGTTATATTTGCAATAATTTTAAATAAATTTATAATGAAAAAAATTATTTAGCAATGATTTCTTTTCTGCGATGAAACTAAGTTCATTGCAAAAACTCATATTCAGTAAGGAATTTGACAAAATAAAACATTCGTTGCAAAAAACATTTAGTAACGAATTTTATTTCAGCAACGAAAATAATTTGTTGCAGAAACTCGATTTTAGTAATGAATTATCGTATTTTTTTGGAAAGTAGTAGCAATGAATTTTTTAAATTTAGTAACGAAATGTTTTCGTAGCAAAAGATGGACTTTCTATGACGAATTATATTCATGACTAAAATAGTGATTTGAGCTTCAGAAATGAACATTCTGTAATGAATGGTAATGAATATAAATTTATTGCGAACAGTTTTTTTTTGCAATAATTTTAATACTTTCAGCAATAACAAAAATTCGTTGCCGAAAGTCAAAAAAAAAAAAAAAAAAAAAAAAAAAAAAAAAAACCGAAGGAGACAATGTCTCCATTGAAGGCTCTTAGAGTAAAGGCTTCATTGCCACGATGGGCTTGCCCACATTTTTGCGAACGCTGCAGTTATAGTGGTGCAGTGACGAGGCACAGAGGATGATTCCGATTGTGCTCCATCGTCATGATGGGGCTGCGGACACTTTTGCAGATGCTGCTAGTATGATGGGGCCAGAGAGGAAATGGTATCTCTAATAATGAAACATAGAAGATGATAACTTCACTAGAAAAACGAAAGAGATAGCAGCAGTGAAGGAGAATAATTTCGATGGGAGTGGTCTCAAAGTTGGGAGGAGGATTTGTGGTTTTGTTAGTTTAACCAGTCACGAGAATTGAATGGTCAAAACATCTTTCACCATAATAATGACTCTAATATGTTTATATTTTTCTAGAGAAAATAATAAAAGAGTACACTAGCAAAATAGCTTGAAGAATTTATGATGCATCAATGCCAATTATTTTAAAATTATAATGATTGAAATAAGGGTGACAAAATTGGACATGATTCGAATCAACATAAAATAAATAAATTTAGATAACCTTAAGTAGATTACTATCATAATCATATCAATCAATAGAACTACGATACGAAATTATTATGTCATGTCACATGTTAATTCACTAACTCAAAAATGACATAGTTATGATTCAATTAATTTAAAGTTGATTGTGTTTTCATTTGAATATGCAATCGAATTTTTTATAAAGGGTGAAACTTAAATCATTTAGTTTAAATAATTTAATATTATAATAAATGTTTAACGTTGTTAAGCATTATGTTGAAAATTATATATTTTTATATTAAAAAATTAAGCAATAGATTAGTATTAGATGGATTATGTTAAGTAAAATGCCAAGCAAGTAATGTTATGTCAATCTAATATAATCTATTCATTAAATAGATTTATATTTCTTATTTTTATTGTTTATTTAATAAATAAATTATGTTTATAGTAAAATATTTAACATAATTTATTAATTACATCGATCAATATGATGTTATACCTCAGCTTCGACGTATCATGATAATACGATTTAACATCCCTAGATATAAGGTGATAAATCATTATATATTATTATTTGGCCCACTCAAAGGCTGTAGTAGAATGTATTAGATCTCTAATCTGCACTGTTGGCTTATATTTAGGACCAAAGAATTAAGAAAATGTACTTCGAATTCAAGAAATGTCGCTCTCCTTCCTTGCAGTGGATTCAACAGGACAAGTAGGCAGAGACACGTTGATCGATATAATAAGATGGAATATGAACTCTTCTTCTGAAAGAAAAAAAAAAAAAAATCAACAATCAACGCATATGGGCATTAAATGACTAAATCTTAATCCTACAAAGCCTTGCAATTATGTTATTCTAGATTGATGTGATCATTCGACTGTACCAAAAAAAAAAAAAAAAAAAAAACCTTACAATTTTATTAAATCACGTCAGAAAAGAAAAATGGCATCCGGGACCAAAATGGGGCCCGGTGGCGCCGGATCAAACGGAGCGTCCTCTCTCTTCGCTTTATCCCCCCTCGCACTCTATTCCTCAACATCAAACGTGATGCCGCTGCCATCCACGGCGAAGATGCCGAACAAATAGGGAAGTAAACAAAGCCAACATAAGCTATATATTGACGGCATGTTTTTATTTAGCCCTGGAGCTCTCTCCACTAGAATGGGATGCCCATCGTCATCTCATACCCTTGTGTCGACCAAAGCAAAGGCAACATAAGATGCCTCGTGTTCGCTTTGTCCTCGTTCCTCTTTATTTATTCTCAAGAAACCCTTGCTGCTAGCTTTGAGTCTTGGACTCTGCTAGTTTTTGCCTACATGGTACGCCTTTTACTTGTCCAAGATTCGATTCTTAGAGAGGGGATGAAAGATATGCTTCCTTTTGGCAGTGGATTTTGGTTGAAGTGGCAGGCCACTGGCTTGGACCATAGCTTGATTTCCTATAAAAATGATACGTCTCTCCTGTTCATCGTCACTATCTGATCGCACTATGAAATATGGCCCTAAAAATGATTCATTGCTTCTTATGCTAAGTGTTTTCCCCCTTCCCTAGTGTTGCTGTTGATGTATCTAATTATTTTCATGTAAGTGGATGTCGAACAAAAAAAAACAAAGGCAAAGCCGCAAAGCATTAGAGAGGCAAGAACAGTAATATGTTAGGAATAAGTTGTTTACAATCATGAAAAATTCAAACTTCATTAATGGAATAGCTTGCTGCTGCACAATTAACAAAAACTTCAAGCAATCAAACTCTTTGACTGCCTCTGAATTCTACTTGTGTGGTGTGAGCTGCTTAACTTTTACCAATCGTATCATTTAGCTTAGAAATCAAACAAGTGGGGTGGTGGAGCTGGTGGATGGCCCGTTCCATCTTTCTTTCTTATTCCTTTCTTTTGCTAAGGAAATTACTAGAATCCCTCTTAACATGACGAAGAAGGTGACATGATTTTTTTTTTTTTTTGTGTGTTTAAGAAACAGTCTTCTTGTATTGGACATGCATTAGTATAAAATTAATCATATGTGCAACAACAATAATTACGTTTTTTTTTTAAGGAAAAAACACTGTAACATAAAGTTAGATGCATTGCAATAAATATATATACTTTAATATAAATGTCATGTTCATGATGCCATCTGATGTGAATTTATTATATATTGTAAATCTGGTCATGTAGCATATTTAATCATTATATGTGAATAATAAGATACAACACACACACAGAAGCCATACATTCTGTTAAGAAAGATTATATAAACATCTTTAATTTTGTGCCAACTTTCTATTGTACACACCAGCACGATACCTTTTGTTTAGTAAACAGAGATAATAGAGACAGAGAATTGGGGCTTAAAGAAATAAAGGGTATGGTAGGCATCATTTGTGCGTCACTATTCCATACCTTCTGAACGCATTTTGCTTTTCCTACTTTGGTGGGCATCTTCCTTTCTACCATGGTCCTTGGTCTTGTGTCGTTTCAAAGAACCTCCCTTCCGTTCCTATTTTTCTCTCTTTGGATTAGATGCATAGACTAAAGAGAAGCTTCCTGTCAATTTCCTACCAATCCACAAGATGCCCAAAGTTCTAGCTAACTCGTTTCTATCCCTCTTTTTAGGTTGATCATTTCCTTTGGAAAGGGATGTGGTGCATAATTTGTCTTCTTAAGATACTTGGAGTAAATATTTATGGTATGAAGTCACTATTTTATTAACGATAAAGAGCCATCCGAAAGATCAATATTCGATTTGTTGGAAGGGAAGGCATAGCCTATGAAACTATAGAAGCAAGTAGTTGTTAATCACGTAAGTTAGAAGATATCTGGGACGATGTTTCAATGCTCTTGGACAGAATCAACAACTCTAATGAGCTGGAATTACTTAACCCTGCGTAATAACCCGTCGCCTTTTAATGGTCCTTATTTTATTAACTAGCGTTTCTCCAATTAAGAAGTGATAACTGCCCCCTTTAATATTTGAACGCTTGCTTGATGGAGCATGCGGTGAATATGGTTATCGAAAGAGAAACCTAATAAGCGGAGGCATTGGCATTGAGTCCCTGATCAAGAGCACATCCTGAAGGCATACACCATCAGAATGCGATGGCTCGTTGATTAGAAGACCTCAATCAAGATCCATCGAGAGGGGAGGAAGATCAATCGAGATCCCGTGCAGCCCAAAGAAAGGAAAATCAAGATTCCGTGCAGCTGATTCAAGGAAGGTCGGATTCCTTACCCTCATCGGATAGACCATTAATAATAATGGCTGAGGTAATTATCGATCATAATAATATATTGATATCGTGATCAATATGTTTAAATTAAGTCTTACATTTGGTATCAGAGCCTTTTAAACCTCTGTCTTATTTTGTGAGATTTCTATCCGAGTTTCTCTTTTTAAGCAATTTATGTCGCGTATTTTCCGTTTTCAGTTTTTCGGATCTCAGGTTTCGATTTTTGCTTAGTTCTGATTTTGTTCACGGAATTGAGCAGAAACCATCAAACCTAATTCAGATTCCGATTTTTGCGGAAACAAAACGTGGCCTCTTTCTTTTTATTAAAATTTTTCTGGCATTAAAGGTTTCTCGGATTTCTTTCTGGCATTAAAAGAGATAGAAGAGAAAAGAAACGTAGCATTAAAGAAAAGAAAACTAAATGCAGCGAAAATGTGGCTTCCATAACCACATGCGGTGACATATTAAAAAAGAGAAAACTTTTGGTTTTCGCTTTTCTCGCTTATGGTCTTTCCGTTCTCTCATGGGATTTAAAATCTGGATTGGTTGAATTTTAAATGCATCTATTATCTTTTTAATGTTTTATTAAATCATGTAACATGATTTGTTTTTATCATTTGTTTCTTGAGTTTAAATTTTTGTATTAAAATACGCCTCCTGGGTCTATGCCTATAGTGTTTGCATAGACTGGCCCAAGGGAATAATGAGCTACGGCCGGACGTGTTTTAATTAACAAAAATTTTTCTTAAGATGATAATTTTAAAATTCATTAAATAGTTATTGAAATGTTATCTTCTGTTCTGCATACTAGATTTATTCTATGCATGAATTTGGTGGTAGTGTGAAAATCACAGTGCAAATTTTTCAAGGTCTGATTGGTCAGTTGGTGTCTAGAAAGGTAAAGAGATTGTAGTTACTTAATTGGTTCCGTTGACTGACCTAAGGAAAGCAACTGGGGGACCCCACTTCTCTTTCACTGGCCTGGCCAATTTGACTAACTTAGATCTTGATTTGGAAATGCTACGTTGATTAAGATCACTACCTAATAATCATACTAAATTGGTTAATCTATATGCATATAATGGAATTCAATGTCATGTGATCAATATGATATTGATTAATTGAGGAGTAGCCACAGCATCTTTCATTAATCAAAATTATATATTGAGTTGCAAAGATCACATAAGGTTAGATGACATTAATTGTGACTAATTATATTAATGTAATGAATCTTATCCCACAGAATTTTTGTTGCACTAATATAATTAATTAGGATGCGATAACAAATTATTTTCTTAATTACCCATAGGAATTAAGAAAGGAATATAATTTGTTAGTCACATCATTAAGCTAATGAGTCTATTTGAGTATAATAACTTAGCCCACAGGTAGTTATTGTATGTTATTGATTCATGTTATTGCATGTTTATATTGGTAAAACATGACATCAAGTTATATGCCTCAAATTCAATTACATGAACATGATTTTATTTTTATAGCTATTTTGCCTGTTAATATTTCTGATATGAAATGTGACATTCCCGATTTAAGTGGTGATAATTATAAATTATGGAAGGAGAGAATTCTTCTTCAATTAGGGTGCATGGATATTGACTATGCTATCAGGAAGGATGAACCACATTCAGTTACATCTACTAGCACTCAGGCTGAGATTGCTGCATATGAACGATGGGAATGGTCCAATCGCCTCAGTATGATGTTCATACGTACTAAAATTTCTGCTAGTATACGTGGTTCAATTCCTGAGTGCAAAAATGTCAAGGAACTTCTGAAGGCTATTGATGCACAATTTGAGTCTTCAGATAAGGCAATGGCTAGCACCCTAATGACAAAATTATCATCAATGAAGCTCACTACGGTTGGAGGTGTGGTGAGCACATCATGAAGATGAGGGACATTGCGGCTCAGTTGAAATCCCTAGAGGTTAAAAGGTCAGAATCTTTCTTGGTGCACTTTATTTTGAGCTCACTCCCACAGCAATATAGTCCCTTCAAAATATTACAATACACATAAGGACAAATGGTCAATTAATGAACTTCTGACCATGTGTGTTCAAGAGGAAGGGAGGCTGATTTTAGAAATGGGAGAAAGTGCACATTTAGTCACTCAGAGAAAGACTAAAGCTCAAAGCCAACGCAAAGGAAAGGGTAAAGTCCAAGTGCTTCTTTTGCAAGAAGAAAGGGCATATAAAGAAAGATTGTCTCAAATTCAAAGCTTGGCTTGACAAGAAAGGTACTCTAACCTCATTCGTATGTCATGAATCCAATTTGGTTATATGTCATAACACATGGTGGATTGATTCTGGTTCTACAATCCATGTTTCAAATACCTTGCAGGGTTTCTAAATCAAAAAACCATTGGGAAGTGAACAAAGCATCTATTCAGGAAACAAGATGGGTTCACATGTGGAAGCAATTGGAACGTGCAGACTTATTTTACATTCTGGTTTTGTTTTGGATTTGGAAAAGACATTTTATATTCCAAGTTTCTCTAGAAATTTGATTTCAGTGTCAAGGCTTGTACTAGCAGGATACTCCTTTAATTTTAATAAAAGCTCTATTGATTTATTTTATAAATCTAAGCTTATTGGGAATGGTATTGTCAGACAATCTTTTCCAAATCAATTTGAAAAATAATACCACCTATAATGTGATGCACGCCCAAACTGGTATGAAAAGATGTGTTATAAATGAATTCCTCTATTTGTGGCATCGAAGATTAGGTCATATCTCCATTGAGAGAATTAAAAGATTAGTAAAAGATGGAGTACTTGATACTCTTGATTTTACTGATTTTGACACTTGTGTGGACTGCATAAAAGGAAAGCAAACCAATAAGTCCAAGAAAAATGCCAAGAGAAGTTCGGAAATACTGGAGATCATACATACGGATATCTGTAGCCCAGATATGGATTCATATGGTCAGAGATACTTCATCTCATTTATTGATGACTATTCACGATATGTATCTCTACCTACTTCATAATAAGAACGAAGCATTAGATGCCTTTAAGGTATTTAAGGCAGAAGTAGAGAAATAATGCGGCAAGCAAATTAAAATCATGAGGTCAGATAGAGGTGGAGAATATTATGGTAGATACACTGAGAATGGACAAGCACCTGGTCCGTTTGCTCGGTTTCTTGAAGAAAATGAATTATTGCACAATACACCATGCCAGGGTCTCCTGACCAAAATGGTGTAGCTGAAAGGAGAAACTGGACATTATTGGACATGGTAAGGAGCATGATTGTCAGCTCTAACTTACCTAAATCCTTATGGACTGAAGCTCTTAAAACTGCTGCGTATATATTAAATTGGGTTCCAACCAAGGCTGTTTCCAAAATGCCATTTGAGTTATTTAAAGGTTGGAAACCAAGTCTGCAACATATACGTGTTTGGGGATGCCCATCTGAAGTAAGAGTCTATAATCCACAAGAAAAGAAACTAGACCCAAGGACTATTAGTGGATACTTTATTGGATATGCTGAGAAGTCCAAGGGTTATAGATTTTATTGTCCATCTCACAGCACTAGGATTGTGGAATCAAGAAATGCAAAATTTCTTGAGAATGACTTGATCAGTGGGAGTGATAAATCTCAGTATTTGGCTTCTTCTGAGAAAGATCATTCAGTTATTCCAGCTTCCACTTCAAGTGAGGGATTGGTTGTTATTTATAGCACTCCTCAAACTCAATTAAGTGCCCAACAACCAGTCATTGAGATTTCACAAGCTGATGGTAATCTAGAAGATCGTGTTGTTCATCAACAATCAGTTGTGCAAGATACTCCTCAAGAGGTCATTGACACAACATTAAGAAGATCAACTAGAATAAAGAAATCAGCAATTCCTAGTGATTATGTTGTGTATCTACATGAATCTGACTATAACATTGGAGCTGAAAATGATCCTGAAACGTTTTCACAAGCCATGAGTTCTAAGGAATCAAACTTGTGGTTCAATGCCATGAAAGACGAGATGGAATCTATGGCATCTAATCGAGTCTGGAATCTTATTGAGTTGTCTGATGGTGTAAAAGCCATTGGATGTAGATGGATCTTCAAAATAAAGAAAGACTCACAAGGCAACATTGAGAGATATAAAGCAAGACTCGTTGCCAAAGGATTCACTCAGAGGGAAGGAATCGACTACACGGAGACATTTTCTCCTGTATCCAAGAAAGACTCTCTCCGAATAATTATGGCATTGGTAGCTCATTTTGATTTTGAGTTGCATCAAATGGATGTGAAGACTGCATTCCTTAATGGAGATCTAGAGGAAGAGGTTTACATGAAACAGCCTGAAGGATTTTCCTCTAGTGATGGTGAGCATTTGGTTTGCAAGCTTAAGAAATCCATATATGGATTGAAACAAGCCTCACGTCAGTGGTATTTAAAATTTCATGATGTGATCTCTTCCTTTGGTTTTGAAGAGAACATCATGGATCAATGTATACCAGAAGGTTAGTGGGAGCAAAATTTATTTCTTGGTCCTATATGTGGATGACATTCTACTTGCAACCAATGATAAAGGGTTGCTCTATGAGGTGAAACAATTTCTCTTCAAAAATTTTGATATGAAAGATATGAGTGAGGCATCTTATGTCATTGGCATTAAGATCCATAGAGAAAGATCTCGAGGCATTTTGGAATTGTCTCAAGAAACTTATATCAATAAAGTCTTGGAGAGATTTCGGATGAAAAATTGTTCACCAAGTGTTGCACCTATAATGAAGGGTGACAAGTTCGCTTTGAACCAGTGCCCTAAAAATGAACTTGAACGGGAACATATGCACAACATTCCATATGCTTCAGCTGTAGGAAGCCTAATGTATGCTCAGGTTTGCACAAGACCTGACATTGCATTTGCAGTAGGAATGTTGGGAAGATATCAGAGTAATCCAGGTTTAGACCACTGGAGAGCTGGTAAAAATGTCATGAGGTATCTTCAAGGGACCAAGGACTACATGCTCATGTATAGACAAACTGATCATTTGGAGATAGAGGGCTACTCAGATTCGGACTTTGCTGGCTGCGTTGATTCTCGAAAATCAACATCAGGATTTATATTTATGTTAGCTGGTGGAGCCATATCATGGAGGAGTGCAAAGCAGACCTTGACTGCTACCTCTACTATGGAAGCGGAGTTCGTTGCTTGTTTTGAGGCTACATCGCAAGGTGTATGGTTGAAGAGTTTCATCTCAGGGCTTAGAATTGTTGACTCTATTACTAGGCCAATTAAACTGTACTGTGATAATTCAGCTGCTGTATTTTTGGCTAAAAACCATAAGAGTGGTAGTTGAAGTAAACATATCGACATTAAGTATTTAGCCATAAGAGAACGTGTTAAAGAGAACAAAGTGGTCATAGAACACGTTAGCACTGAATTGATGATAGCTGATCCTTTGACTAAAGGCATGCCAATTAAGAAGTTTAAGGATCATGTGATAAGAATGGGAGTTGGTTCCATGATATAATTGTATGGATATCAATTTGTACAAAGAAACTCTTATTTCAATCATTTGTTTATTTCTCATTCAGGTGTACACGTTATATGACTTTTGAGAATGACAAACTTTTCTTTTGGACTCTGAATAAACATATGGTTTATTCATTATGTTATGTATCCACATTTGGAATAGTGGTAAAGAAATTGAATGCATTGTAATACATATAAGATAATACTCGATTATAGAGGACCTATCGCTATGATTCATGTATTTAGTTTCTTGTTCAGTGTTGATAAAATATACGGATCAAGTGGGAGAATGTAATAACCTGTCGCCTTTTAATGGTCCTTATTTTATTAACTAGCGTTTCTCCAATTAAGAAGTGATAACAGCCGTCCCCTTTAATATTTGAACGCTTGCTTGATGGGAGCATGCGGTGAAGGAATTGAGTATAAAAAGGGACCCTTCCTAAAGTTTTAAACATGGTTATCGAAAGAGAAACCTAATAAGCGGAGGCATTGGCATTGAGTCCCTGATCAAGAGCACATCCTGAAGGCATACACCATCAGAATGCGATAGCTCGTTGATTAGAAGACCTCAATCAAGATCCATCGAGAGGAGAAGGAAGATCAATCGAGATCCCGTGCAGCCCAAAAGAAAGGAAAATCAAGATCCCGTGCAGCTGATTCAAGGAAGGTCGGATTCCTTACCCTCATCGGATAGACCATAATAATAATGGCTGAAGGTAATTATCGATCATAATAATATATTGATATCATGATCAATATGTTTAAATTAAGTCTTACAGATATATATATAAAGTTTTTAAAAAATATGGTAAATAATACTTACTAATATTTAAAAAATATGAATGAATTAAAAACATTCGATGGGAGCGTAGATCCTCTCATCCACATCGAGACCGCTCTTCTCCATCAAAACTGTCATTTTTTCATCACCACCATTTCCTCTCCCGCAATTTTTTCATTGGAGCTATCATCTTTTTCGGAGCTGTTCTGTTCTATATTTTGCTGATGGAGTTGTCGTTTCCTCTGTTTCCTACAAAAAATCATCGTCTACTGATGGCCCATGATGGCAATGGACTCTGTTTCTTCCTGGTGTGATGGCCTGACCCAGTGCCCAACTCTACATATGATCCTGCCGCTCCCTTCTTTTCTTTATATGTACGGTTTGGCCCAGTGCCGAACTCAACTCTACCACACCAGAAAAAAAAAATTAGCTGTGCCAGGCCGTGCCTAGCATGGTACGGCCCAGGCCCGCTGTGCCAGAAAAAAATTTGGCCATGCCTGGCATAGCCTGGATAAAATAAAACAGAGCTCGGCACGGCCCGCAGCCCATTTTGGGCTGGGTCGTACCGGGGCACGACGCAAGGGCCGGCCCATTTTGGACTGGGTCGTACTGGGGCACAGCATGAGGACCGGCCCATTTTGGGTTAGGACGTGTCAGGGCACGGCCCACCATGGGCTTGTTCTCCTCCATCGTCGGCTCCTCATCGTCGAGTTCTCCTCCACCGTCGGCTCCTCACCCACCGCCAACAACGGAGCCATCCTCCAAAGTCTGCTCCTTTCTTGCGCTGCCGACTAGGTTGTCCACGGCCTCATCTCGGACCTTGAGTCCCCCTTCACCCCCATCGAATCCTAGCGCCAGGCCGCCATGGTCCTTCGCCTCCTCACCAAGCACAAGCCGAAGAATCGCCTCAAGATCGCCCATGCCGGCGCCGTCTGCCCCCTTGTCGCCCTCATCTCCCACCTCGACCCCCAACTCCAAGAGCATGGTGTCATTGCCATCCTCAACCTCACCCTCTGCAACAAGAACAAGGACCCCATCGCCGTCGCCGGTGCCATCCGCCCCCTAATCCGTGCTCTTAAGATCGATACCCCACCGCCCACGAGAACGTCGACTGCACCCTTCTCCGGCTCTCCAAATCGAAGAACACAAAGGAACGTGCTGTGTCGTGCCTGGCACGACTGGGCTGGTATGGCCTAGGCCCAAGCCATGTGTCATACCGGGCTTGGTCCGTGGGCCAGACTTTTTGAGCCTGGCATGACATGGTTTAATGGGCCGTGCTTGGCACAGTCTTGTACTATAGCAGACCAGGCCATGTCAAGCACGGCCCGAATCATGCCGGGCCATGAACGGTATGGTTCGATGCCCAACTCTAGTCATACGTTGGAGCACTCTTTTTTAGCGCATTAATCTATCACAAAAGCCCATAAGAGTTAAATAGCTTTTAAGCATATAATGCATATAGCTTATTGAAGTCGGTTGTCAGTGAAATATTTGTATCTTCTTAAATAAAATTTTAATATTAAAGAGATAAAATAGTATCGCAGCAAAACCCGTTAAGAACTTGAAGAAGTTTTGTGTTTACGTTTTGTTGGAGAGAAAATGGGATAAGAGATCATAGACCATTAAGTTTTACTCTGTAAAAATGAAATAAAGCGGTACAAATTAATAACGTAGCTCTATGAGAACCGAAGCAAGAACAACGATCAGAGCTTTCCCCTTTTCTTCTCGATAAGAAAAGGAGGGAAAGAAAAGCAAAAAAAAAAAAAGTTAAACAGGTCCATCTGTTCACAGCGCTGTTCAACCGAAGAGAACCTGATTCCTTGATAGATAAATTTGGCAACCGTAAAGAAAAAATAAATTCAGAAAGTGCTCTTAACGATCGATACGTGTTCGCTTCCTTCGCATCTTCCTGCAGTAATTTAAGTATTACGTGCATAGTATTTAATTTTTTCTCTCCTTTCCTCTGTGATCATCTGTGTTACTTTACCTTTGGAATGAATCTGTTCAAATTGTTTTACTCAAGACAGAGATTATGTTTGCCAACGGATGAGCCGTTTTAGACCCTCCTGCCTTTTCTTTTTCTTTTTTAGGTACAAGAGACATTGGATCACGCCTGTAATGCCAAGGGTAAGTCACACCCCAAGCGTTCGCTTTCAAAATCTATATCAAATTACCAGGAGTAACGCAGTCATGCTTGATTTGCTTTGACCAGATGCAGCAATATAGATGCGTTGGAACACAGAATTTGACTAAGTGAATATGAGTCATGCAGGAAGGATATATTAAACAATATCTTTACGGAAACTCAAAATCTCAAAGTCATCGACTTCGCTGAATCACAACTAATACCTCGTGCTAACTAGATAACCTCTGAGATATCATGGAATCTCAAGAGCCCAAAACTTTGATGCATCTGAGGGGTCTTTGCCATCCATCTTATGATGTCAGCATCTGCCTACAATTCTCCCTTGCGTGCATGAATTGGATTCCTGCACCTCTACAATTAATGTTGGTCCTACTCACTTTCAGCTAGCCGCCGATGTTGCGTGTAGAGCTAAAAGCCTGCACCTTGCGAAGAATTTTTCGTGCTTTTCTGCAATGACCAAGGGCATGGCAGGCTAGAAGCTGTTACTGTGAGGCCCTTCCAACCATTGGAAGGGTCTATCAGCTCGGAGTTTCTACGCCAACTGGATCACGGCAATGCCCATGCATGACGAGAGAGAGAGAGTGACGAGCCGCAATGAGAGTCCTGAAGCTTGGCACATATGCCATGTTGTCGTGCCTACAGCCTTCCAGGTTGGAACGGTGGAGAACGGTGTCTACGAGAGAGCCTTCTCAGTTGGGTGGCTTCAGTTGGAAGGCAATGATAGGTCAATTCTTTTGAAAACATGGGTTCAAAGGTGGATACCTTCACGTAGTCTGAGCTCAGAAAGTTCAGTACCAATGCTTCCTATCAACTTAATTAGAGCTTCTTTCTTTCTTTCCTTTTTTTTTTTTTTTCAAAGGGCATGGTATGGCTGTCCGTTAAAACATAGGTGCAGAATCTATTGTAACATCGGAAAAGATATGCTCCGATGCAGCAAGCACGCATCAATCGTGCAGATTGACCATTCACATATGCAGGTGCAATAAAGCTAATTGAACCATCACAAGTGAGTCGGCACACATGAGCAGTCAATCCACTTCAAGATGAGAAGCCAGACTTTTCCTGTAACAGCCACCAGAGCCAACGGGTGATTAGGGCCTTTGAGGTGAGACCACTTCAAGATGAGCTGAGCTTAGACTTGGCTCGGCCTGCAGACTTGGACTGAATCCTTAAAAGTTGGGCTTGGCTAAGATTCTTCATTGCCACGCATTGGTCTTGTTACAGTTCTGCTCAGATGGAGTGGGAATGGCGGCATTCAATCTTATGTGAGCTTGGACAGACCTGATATGGCATTTAAAAACACGTATGCACCCATTTTTGAACTGATTCTTAATAACGATCTACAGGATTACAACATAAGAGCAAATTGCTAATTTATGGATTGAAAAAAAAAAAAAAAGAACAATGGATCTCACAGTTGAAGTGTTTCAATCGCCAACATACCCAGCTAAAACCAAATTGTAATGCAGTGGTTGAACCGTTTTGATGGGCTTCGACTCAAGCATAGTCCTAATTAATAATTTTCTAATTTTGTTCTCAAGCACGAAAACAGCCGGCCAAAATGAAGGTTTGAGAAATATGTAATGCTGTTAGATTAGCGGCAGTGTAAAAGGAGGCATTCCGTCCCAGAATCGATGTGATAAAACCACTGTGAGAGTGAACACGGTGCTTGGTTGGAATCCCAACATTGCTATTTTATGTGACCATTCTTCTATTTTGCAAGAGAAGTGCAATGGCCAACGGTGCAAGGGAGAAAAAGAACGGGATTTAGTTGTTGTCGAAACTCAAAGGAACAAGAAAGAAATCAATAGAGAACAAGAAAGAGAATCAAGGGAAGAACAGCAGACAAAGAATTTAATTATATGTTTTTTTACTTGCATCCATCCGATAAAAGCGTTAGAAATTTTAGTAAAAAATAATTAAAAATTATAGAGATAAAATTTTTCACCAAAGACTCTCACACACGTAACCCTAAACTCAATTACAGTTAACAAATTTTTTTTGTGATCTTTCAATACTACTGAGTTTCTTTGAAAACTAATAGTACATATGTTTATATAGAAGAGAAGTTTACTAGAAGCCGTACTTTCTTCATATATGAAAATATTTATAGTGTTTAATACAAATTGATCTTATATTCTTCGTATATATCAAAATATATTTATGCTTGTTAACTTCAAAATAAAATTTAACATTTATTATTAGAAAAAATGGTGCATGGTTTGAGGCATATATGGTGCTCAGTGCCAGCTTGATAATTATTATAATCCATGAAATAAATTAAGATAAGGCTTTATTTCAAGGTTATAAAAATTATTGCATGGATAAGAATTAAATTTTAGAGGTATAATGGATTTAGATATTATAACCCTACTTTCTCGAATGATAGAATAATTGTTAAGGAATAAAACAAATTCTCTCTGTTTATCCTTTTTTTATCATTTTTAATTTAACAAAAAAGTGAAAGATTAATTATCTTCATGATAAAATCTAAGTATACTATAAGATTTGATAGGCTTTTCTATTATTTACCCCATACACTTATCAAATACTATTCATACACTTATCTCTTGTCAAATACTAAGAGAATCCTATTTGCCATATATAAATCCTCTCCCACAAAGTACAAGATATAAATATTAAAAATATTTTTTGTTAAAAAAGAAGAGTGAGAGAGCAAGGACTTTTCTTGCTAAAATTTATCAAAATTAAAAATTGTAAAAATTTGAAAGATAAAAAATAAAAGTAAGAATATTACAAAAGTTACGGTGAAAGTATAAATATTTTTTGGTACAAAGATTATACCGTAGAGTAAAGGAGGCAATAGATTTGTGTAGTAATGAAGTCATTGAAGATTTTCTTAAAAAAATATTCTTGAATTTTTCTTCTGCCAAATGGACCATATGATGTCATGAATGCTGGTCCCAACATTTTCTCTAGGTGACCTTCATCCTCTTTCTTCTTCAATTTATCCAAAGCTTTTTGATATGAAAGGGAGTTGATTAAAATCTATGATACCTGCCAAAGTATTCTGAATTTTTCTTGAAAATGGACACCTAGTGAATAAGTGGTCCACTAATCCTTGATTGGAATCATATAGTTCATATTCATTGCTGATCCTTCATCCTTTTTTTTATCGATACAACACCTATGTGAAGCTTCTTTGGAAGAGCAAAATAGAAAAAGACTTTAAATCTTGAAAATCTATTCCACCTAACGGACGCTATTTAAAGCTTGAAGGGAAAGGAAGGGAAGGGGGACGGCAGCTGTTTCCCGCTGTGCTGAGATACTAACAAGTCCATTCTTTTTAGCACTTACGAGAGGAATGAAATGGAGGTACGTAAAAAGAACCTATAAAGAAAGCTCAGAGAGCGACTCCAAAAAAAAAAAAAAAAAAAAACCGGTAACTCATTATCTAACTCAAAAGGTCATCGAGCTGGTGGCATGTTAGTGTTGTCAATATTGCTCAATTGCTTCTTAAAATTAGAATATTTTAAATTGTGCCATGTAATGCAGCAAATGGTTGTTACAGGGCAACTGAGTGACTTTATTGATCAATTTTTGTGTGTTACCGCAGCATAGCTCAAAATAGATTTTGTGTCACATGCTGTGGATTGGATCACATAAATGAACGATCCCTAAATTCTTCGTTTGATCAGAGAATATCATCAACAAGCTTTGTTTCAGTTGTTGCGCGGAGAGGTTACGTCGGCTTGCCATTCAAATTCTCTGGCCTTCCACTCAGCGCCCGTGGTTACATGAAGTTCCACTGCCTCTGTGCACGCGCGCCCGAGAATGAGAGGTTGCGTATAATTATTTTCCGGACCCAGAAATACTACCATCTAGGTCACAAAAGATGGACAACGCATGGCTGTTTAGTTTCATTAATATTTTGAGGTTTTGCCTTCCTTCCTTTGTGCTTTGTGTGTTGCTGTCAAGGTGGAGTATTTACTTCCTTGCTGAAGTGAAATCCTTGAAATTTCTCTCCAGACGATTTACGCTCGCGTCTAAATCTAATGATTTTTACGTCAAGGCGAGGAGGAGCATAGACGATGGAGAGCACTGGCTTGTATTCTCTTTTACCAATGAAGTGCCAATCGTTCTCTGTGCTTTTATCCGTTCATGAAAACAAGAGAATACAATATACCATTCACATGTTGCTGAAACCATTGTGACACGAAGAATCACAAAAAATCGAGAGCTCAGTGTTCCTTTAAGATAACTAAGGACGTGGATTGCAGTCATCGTGTGGCTTGCATGAACCCTGCGTGAATTGGCTATAAGATGGTTGGGAGATATTTGGCTATGTAATGGAAAGATAAATCGTGCGGTCGATAAATGCCAAAAAAAAAAGGAAGATGAATCCTTAAGTAGATCCCTGGAGTCACGGAGGAAAAGAAGATTTTGCTTTACAGACAAGGCAGCTGCTTTAGCATCCAAAAAGAGTAGAAGACCTGCTTCCCTCTTTCTCCGATTGATAAAGATATCAGACATGATTCGCGGTACCTTGAAGCCGGAGGAAATACTTCAGACTTCCAAAGTCTTCTTATATGACACAATAGCACCAAGAAAGGCTACCATTTGATAGAGAACCATGTCATCATTCACGACGACAATGATATCATCAACCATAAGAGAGTAGCTATGAATGTAGATCCTGTCGTGAAGTAAATAGTGAATAATCTGCAAGCGACTGAACGTAACCAGCATCAGAAGAAGCAGCAGACCAGAGAGTAGCAAACCAATTTGCTCGAGTCCATGTAGATAAGTCTGAAAAGAAGGTTCACCCCTCTCATCTAAATTCTGGCGGTCGCTTCATGTAGACGGCTTCATACGACTCACCATACAAGAAGGATCGTTAACATCCAACTGTCGTATCCCATCAGGACCAAAAATAAAATAAAATAATAATGAAGATTCCAACTTTTAATAACAGCAACAGTAAGAAAACATCGAATAGTGTTTGTTTGTCTATTGAAGCAAGGAATCGGTAGGGTCCAAATCACGTCGCTGGGTACAGCCCACGCGTGCCGGCGAGGTTCATTGGGCAACCGCACGTCCGCCGCCGGCATGCCCGAGCGACCGGTGAGAGACTTTACCTTTATAATATTGTGCATCGAACTTGCCACCGATAAGGCCCAGAAGCCCGGTGATGGAGGACACAAATGAGCAAGTTCTTCGGATGCAACCACACGGAGTAAACAAATATATCTCCTACCAATGCTGGGAAGAGACCGAGGCAAGGGCCTTCATCCCAAGTACCTAAGATTTGCCATGTCGCAATATTAATCTCAAAATCAATAACCCGGTTATCCAACGAAGTCATGCCTCTGGAGATGATTTAATACGGATCCCATCCCGACATCATAAAATAGAAGAAGAAAAGAAGAGAGATTGCTTAAACAATAATCTCAGTTACGTCTAGATATTATATAATATGGGTGATCCCTAGCGCCATCCTAATGTTTCTTTCCACCTCACTAATGCGTTGTTGCTTCAACTGAAGAGAACGAGCAATGCACATATTTAGCTAGCATGTCAAATACCAGCGAGAGCACCATTAAAGCCTGTTTGGGACCGCTACATTCAAGAGACTGGAAGCGAGGTCCAGGACAGCCCACGTTAACGGAGCCTCAGGAAAGTAAAAACTGAACAGGGTCTAATCCAATCAATCCTCTGGATCTTCCCCTGCCTATTCTCTCAGGAGAAAAATGGAAACTTCTTTTGTGGAGAGATCCGGTCAATGTAGACTGGGATGAGCCCGCCATCTTTTAATAGTGAAATCCTGTTCTTCAAAAGTAGCACTACAGCACTACGAAATTCATACCCAACTAAGGCAAACCACAGGATTTTGTCAAATACCACACCAATTTAGATAGATGATGCGACTGGCTCGAGAAAATTTAGATACAAGATAAGAGACGGCAGACCACCGGTGTCGCTTTTCTTCGGCCTTGCCCGTCCCTGCCCATTTGAGAGAACAACAGAGAGATGAAGATAGGCTGATGGAATGAGATAGAAGTAGGAATAGAGGAGCAAAATGAAGTAAATTTCTTGAGCAGGCGCTTGGAATTAAAAAAACCATGCCCATCATCCACTGCAATTCATCCCAGCATTACCGCCATTCAACTGCATGTAATCTGCCTCACAAACCAGAAATAAACACAGTGGAAACGATGGCAGCCATGGGGGAACCCAAGCAAACATTCATGTGAGCTTTTGAGAGGACAAATAGAGAACAGTCACACGAATCTCCAATTTAGGCTACATTGCAAGAATTTGTCAGATTAAATGGCTTCTCGCTCCCCAAACAAAGAGAATAAAAAGGGAAAAAAGGTCACTAAGAAGAAGAAAGGGAGGAGCAAGCATCCCATAATGCACGCCGGAAAGAACAGAGGGGAAATAAAAAATCAGCATATGAGCAGGGAGAGAACTCAACTTCATATAATACCTTCTTCATCAAACCTTTCAAAAGCACAAGGAATGAATGCAAACCAACTTACTTGAGCTAAGTTTGAAACATTTCTGTGTATTCTTCTCAGAAGCTTCCGCTTTGATACAGAGAAAACTAGAGAGAGAAGAAGAGTAAAGAATTAAACCACTCCTTTAACCTGTGTTTCTATGTTCTCCCGCTCTCAAAACATAGCCATTCTTAGCATCTCTCATTTTTCCCTCCGCAAATACCATCTTTCTTCTCTCATTTGGCTTGGTTGGGGATCTCGTGGATGTGTTGGAGCTGCCAGATATCGTAGTCGTCCTCCTCCCAGAAGAGCCCCGACCCTCCCATGTTCTCTTGAGAGGAGAAGTCC
Source organism: Calamus simplicifolius (assembly GCA_900491605.1). Taxonomy (NCBI): domain Eukaryota; kingdom Viridiplantae; phylum Streptophyta; class Magnoliopsida; order Arecales; family Arecaceae; genus Calamus; species Calamus simplicifolius. Next base: position 453,915 of record UESW01004559.1, on the reverse strand, counting down.
TCCTCTACAAAGGGGAACCAGCCCAGGAGCATCTCATCCTCGGCGCCCCACCACCACCACCCCCCAAAGTCGTCCCACCCTAGAGGCCGCTCCTCCTCCTGCGCCACCGCCACCGCCGGCGCCGGCGCCGGGCCAGAGGAGTCCACGGCGACCGCCGCGGCCGATCTCTTCTCGGCTCCGCCACCCAGCCGATTTTTTGCAGCGGTGCCGCCCTCACCCTCGCCGTTCCCTTGGGGGTCGAATCTTTGTAGCGGCGCTGGGCTTTGGCAGGGAATTCAGGGGCTTTGGAGGTCGCGAGCTCTGCTCTATTTCGTTTCATCTCTTCTGCTCTAAAGCGGAAGCGTCGAAGGCGAGGAGGGAGGAGCTGAGGATGGGGACAGGATGGACAAGCGAGGGTTCTTTTATAGCTCCATGGACGTTGTTTCTGCTACATCCCCGCAAAGCTTAGGCTATGCTGAACCAGCCAGTGTTTCTGGGTTTAGGATTGCCAAGGTAGATTCTTGAATTTATCTTTGGACATTGGAGGTGCCCAGTTAATTAAAATAGAAGCTTGCGTTAAAAAAAATTATGGTTAAGTTTATAATTTTCATTGGCAAAGTGTCCGATCTGCGTACCCATAGGAACTGTTAAAAGTTTCAATCACATGTAACTTGGTTTAATAGATAATTAACCTAATTAAACCCAGTTAATTTAGTCCAATCCTAATTAGAGGAGTATTTATCTAGTTGAAATAATTATGGGAAACCTAACCAAATTAAGATCTAAATGAGAGAATATAGTTTAATTGGACCCTAATTAAGTTAAACTAAGCTTAAATCAAAACCAAATTAATTAGAATATGACCCAATTAAATTAACTGGACTTTAAATTAATCCAAGATGGGATGGGTCTAGATCTAATTCTAACCATATGATTTAATAATATTGAGAAATAATTAATTGATAATGATGATCTTAGGTCATCATGCATTGAGAGTGAGCAGGAGTCTTGGAGTATTTATTTGGATTTGTGGTTTATTATATTTAGATTTGGATCATGGACTGTGATTAGAGGTAAGAATCTTACCTGTACATTTATAGGTGTATAAGAGACTTATGCATTAATGGATGTATAGGAATATTACTTATACATATACGAGATATGAATAGTTTTTTTATATATATTTTCAATAGCATGTATCATGATTTGTACTCATTTTTATTAACTTGTTTTGACTAAGTACGTATATGAATTATATTTAGCCATGATAGTATGATTTTGAATTATGTATAATTATGACATGTCTTTTATTGTGATGGCATATTTTTATGGTATGGAATTGAAAATTATTTTTATATCAAAATATTAAAAATACGGTGGATGGATTAGGAAAAAAAGGCATGTGCATAAGAGAAAGGGTCATGAATTAGAAGACGTGATATAGAACCAATCTCAACTTAGGGTGATGATTAAACTAAGTTTTTGATATATAGTACATATTGATTGATGGTACGTAGCACTAGTTTAAACCTGCCTTAGTTTATGATTGTGGCAAACCTAACTTAAAAACAACAACATTAAGGGTAAGGCTTATAACTAGATGAGGCTTGGTGTAAATCAATATTGGCTGCATATGGCAATCGAGCTAGACTTATAACACATGGCACTGGTGTGGAAATCAATCAATAAGCAAAGTGATAATCAAGTTAGATTTATACACATTGAATACTAGTATGGCTGAATTGCTAATATATATTTTTAATGTGCTTTAATATATTGATACAACTAGATCGCTGGTATATATTTATAGAGTACATTAGTGTCATTGGTATGATTGATTCATCATATTATTTGGTGATGATTTTGGATACGGCATCAAAATGTTGTAATATAATACCATGGATGATAAAAATTGATAATAGATTTTCTTATACATGACACATGGTTTTATAGCATAATTTATTTTATCATATATTATTTTTAATATTATGTATATATTTTAAATATATGTGTGTGTGTGTGAAAATTCTTACTAAACTATGAATTTATATAATGTTCATTATATCTTTTACAGAGCCTGATGATTTGAATACAAAGTAAGGCTTGGGCATACAAACAATTACACATTCATCTGGTATATAATTTAAATTATGTGAGTGTTGAGGATGAATAAGTCTTGCATGCCTTTAACGTTCTGCTCTAAAAATATTTAATTATATTACATACCTCAAGCTGTTTAGTGGATATAGGGCATGACTGTGGTATATCTAGATGCTTACTATGTTCTTTCATAAATCTTCTTTCAATTCTTTTTAGTTTCGTTGAGATAAACATGATTTTTTATGCTTTTATTTGAAATTTTTCAGTGAGAGTTTCTTTACTTCCGTTGCTATCATCTTTCTCTCGGAACAACACATACTTACAAGTCTAGCAATATTATAATAACAAGTTTTACTGGGGTATAGCCAAAGTTAACAGGACATTGACGTCCAATCCATGCAAATTGATGCTTGCGGCATCCCAATCAAGTGCAGCACCATAGACCATCAGCCAAAACTGAAGCAAGTTGCATAATCTATTCAGTAATTATCTTGTAGGAATGGTGCAAATTAGAGTAATTATTTTACAAAAAAAAAAATAGATGAATTATGAAAGAGCCAGCCATATGAAGTGAAGGAGCTATATATTTTTTTTTAAGAAAAAAGTTGGGATGAAGTATGATCCCACTTGTGCGATCAATTATTACGCGCAATACGCGCGCACAAAGTCCTTTCCATATTTCGACTCACCAATTTCATCCAAAGTCCGAACGCTTCGGACGCCCGTTTTCCCTGATATTTCTGAGCCGCGCCAGACGCCTCCCATCCACTGGCGTCCGATAACGATGGGGGAACCTGCGCAAGAAAAAACCCAGAGGAACATTCCAGTCGTCCACGTCATGGCCATGGGGGGGGAACATCAAATCAAATGAACGGTGGGGCCCGATTCAAACCGTCATGGTATCTGACTAGCTGGGGGCCGTGCCGACATGGGAGTCCGCGGTGGGCAGCGCTTCGCCGTCATCTTGTCTTCGTCCATCAATCCAACAGAAAACAGACAGGCAATTTCTTTACCGTCCCCTGTTGTGGGTTACCGAATCTAAGCTGTCCCAAACTCGGAAAGGACACGAGCTTGAGATCTAATCATGAAGGCAATTGCGTGGGCTAAGTGCGTTCTCTATAATGTTATAATAATAGCTCCTCATCAACAGGGAGTCGCATCTTTTTCTTAGATATAGCCACGAGGCTGGACCATGTGGGAAAGGGACAAGTCTCATCGTTTAGAGGCCACGAAACGACAAGGCAAAATATGTCGGCACGAGAGAGGGTGGATGAGAAGTAAAGCTTCGCCTCGGTGACTGGGTGCATAGCTGGATGTTTTGCAACTTGCCCTCGAAGAGAAACCGGATTTTAATACACGACGATATTGTCACGTAATGGATAACATGGATGGTCCTGGAGGGTTGCCTTTTTTTTAAGGCAACCTACTTGCAACTGTATCTGAGCTAACAGAAGACACCTAATAGTGAAATGAAAGCGAGGGTGCTCGGATTCAAGTCGGCATGGATGATGCCGTAACTAATCAGTTAAAATTTTGTGCATTGACTCAATTGAATCCAGCTAGCATGGTGGCAAGGCTGAAACCTTTTACAAACTTTGGCAGCACAAACTGTTCAAGCGCTGCACCGATCAGTGTGCCCTTCAGCTAGATTACCTTGTCTTACGAGCCATTACTTTTATAGTACATACATTGCGTTCGATATGTTTGAGATTTATTTTAACATATATTGAACTCTTGAAAAGTAATTTTGTAATTCTGTGCTGCTGCTTGTATTATATGACATGACTAGTACTTCGTGGACTCTTTTCTTTTTAATTCAATTTCCAAAGCCCGATGAAATGTATATCACGCAAATTACTCATTCTTCTTTTCCTTTCAGCATTGTCGCATCGTTGCAAATCAAGGAGATGTGCCATATCGAAATGGCCATCTTTTACGGGTTCAGGAACTGAAAATTGTTTTCTGATTTTATTCATTGAATTATTGAACATATCCCTCTTATGTTAAATCAAGTCAATATTGTTAAGCTATGATGGTTATACATAAGGTTAATGGATTGCTCCGTCTAGAGATCATGAGTTCGTATCTTTCCATACGTTGTCCTTCCAGGTGTATGGTTTGGGCTATAAATAAGAGGGTATTAAGCTTTTCCTTTTCCATTTTTGAGGAAAAGATGGGCCATGCTAAAAAGCGTTTTGCTTTCGATCTAAATTTTAAGTGCAAAAATATTTTACGGGACATTTATCTTCTTTTTTATAGGGTATAAGATAGTTTATGCAATCCACAAGTTTTACTAGGACCAAAGGGATGTAAAACTTACTATATTATCTAATAATACACAGTGATCATAATTTTATACATAAATCAAGAATTCTTCAAAATGAAAGTATCAAGATATTGAAAACATCATTGTTTATGGTTCTTTTTAGAGGAATATACATCCTTGTTTGGCATATGAGTGAGAAGAGTAGAGCTAGTATTCTGTGCATGAGAGAAGAGATCACTAAAAAAGAGAGAAAAAAAAAAATAAAAACAATACTACACATAAGATTTAACATGGCTCGATGAATTTGATCTACATCCATATCAATAAAGATAATAAAAATTTTACTATGAAGAAAATATTAAAGATTACAAGAATTGTTTTTTCACAAAGTCTCTTTCATAAAACTCTTAACCCACAAATGCTTACTAGAACTATAACACTTCTTCAAAACTTTTCATCTCTTTGGACTCACACTAAGGTAGGATTGCATGTGTTTTATGTAGGAAAGGAATCTGCAATATCCTACATGAACTACGATTTATGCTCTACATATGAAGAAATAAATTTATATTAAACTTATTTTAATCAAAACAAACTCTAATAAATTTCTATCTTAAGTTGAGGTTTACCAACTCAACCATCTTCAAACTCCATCATCTTTGCCACTATGTTCTAGTGGCTATCATCCTCTACAAACTCCAACCAAGTCCTTGTAATACATTAGCTCATCTTCTAAAACCGGTTTAGTCATCATATCAACTTCCTATTTTTACATACCAAGCCTAGTTTGTAGAGCCTTTTAAGTATTAAAAAATCCATTTTATGGCCAGCCAATATATCTTCCCAAGTTTATTCATATAACTGCTGACCACACTAATAGCATACGAAATGTTTAGCTGAGTGCAAACCATCAAACTACTAATCATGTTAGTATAGGGTAATTGTGTTATGTGCTCCATCTCTTTAGTTTGTTATAACAAAGAAGCTGATAACTTGTAATGCATAGCTAGATGAATTCTTATCGATTTGGATACATCCATAGCAAAATGCTTAAGTTTCTCTTTAATGTACTTTCTTTGAGACAAGTATGACTTGCTAACTTATTGTTCAGCATAGATCTCCATACTCAAAATCTTCTTTGCTACATTTAAGTCCTTCATTATAAATTCATCACTCAACCAAGCCTTCACAAGAGATACAATCTCTCTATGTATAGTTGTTATCCTTTCAATAGACTCTTTATCACTACTTCCATGTGAGAAGCTTACTCTCAACACTCTCAACTATCATAAGCATATAAGCAATCATGTCTATGCAATGTGCATATGACTTAATCAGCACTCTTAGGACCTATAGCAGTTTTATATGGTTGCGATTGACATAGTTTGATGCAGTACAAGGGCAGATGATTATGCAGTCAATGAATTGATTAAACTTAATTTTTTTTAGTATTTTAGAAGATGGCTAATTCATTCGAAAATAAGAGAAGAGTAAGAGAGCAAATTATATGATGTAAAAAATAATGGTTAAGAATAGAACTTTTAAAAAAATGAAGAAGCGTACCAAGATAGTTTGGAATTGAAAAACTCCAGAAAAGACATGCTCATGAACTTTCACAGAATCAGAATCATAAAGTAAAAGAAAAGGTTGATTTACCCAACGATGATGTGTTCCTGGTGTTAGTAGAAGATCTCTAGCTAGCGGGCAGGATTTCTGAATAAGAAAACTATCTTTCACGTGAAGTTCCTTGATCTTGATTCTGGGGCAAAGAAGGCATCCTCGGTATTGAAGATGAATCAAAAGAGGAGCGACGACTTTGGAGATGAATATGATGGCTTTGAAGATGGATACGGCGACTTTAGAGATGGATAGGGCAGCGGCTAGGGTTTCAAGTATGGATGCCTAGAATTTAAGGGGTTGGTGGTCTGGAGCTTGGTAAATTAACTAATAGCAAGAAAGCGCCTACCGGAAGACTACGTTTGGAATTGAAAAACCTCTCTGCCAGAATTAGAGACTAAATGACTCATCCTGAACTTTCACATGGAATCAGGAATGACATAAAGTGCAAAAGAAAAGGTTGAATCCTTACCCAAAATTAACGATGATGCGTATTCCTGCAGGTGTTAGTAGAAGATACTCTAGCTTAGCGGGCAAGAGCAATACACTTCCTTGATATAGGACTCAAATAAAATGAAAATACATGATGGACATTGGACTAAACCAAACTTGACTGACTCAGTAATAGACTGGACTCGACCGACTTCTAGAGTTCAAAAATCCAAATAAAATCCTACAACCCTTTTCTTACTCTTTCTTTCACACCATAGTTCACATCATGTACAGTTTTCTCTTGTATCTCTACCTTAGGTTGAGCATGAAAATTTGATAACTTTCTCTCTAATACTTTTATATCAAGCTCCACCTTCTTTTGATACCAGGTCATTTGTTTAACTTTCAATAGATACCTTTTCTAATTTATCATAGCAAACACATTAAAAGTAACATCTACCAAGCACAAATTTGGGTGACCTAAGATTTTTGTAATAAGTACCCTTCATCTTAGTACCATAATCCAAAAATATACACTTTTTTTTCTCTTATTCAAGTTTGCCATCATTAAAATGACTGAATAACTAAATATTCAGACTAAAATAGACGAACCATATCTCTTAAGAAATCGTCAATCGTAACTGATGCCGAGCGATTCACCAAGATTGCTTTAGTCAAAATGATTTCTCGAGATTGGAGAGTATACAATGCATTTTCTAAGAGTGTTCTATTTATATATTCTATACTGCAACTCTACTTTGTTATGCTAACTTGGACAATGTGATGCCTCATTATACTTTCACATAGAGATGTGACATTTTGATATGTCATTCAATTTATTTCTCAACTATAGATTTTTACTACTTGGGTTTGACAAATATTTAATCCTTATGTTTCAAAAGTATACTTGGATATTTTACTTGGATATTTTTAAAACAATCATTAATAAATATATAAAAAAATTGATATCCACTCATTGACGCATAAGTGATAGATCCTAAGAGATGTAAATGGATGTATTCTAATACCTTTTTGGAATAATGACTATCAGTGCTAAACTTTACTATGCTTTTTACCATAAATATAGTGCTAATAAAAATTTAATTTATGAATCTTTACACCATTAAATAGGCCTCTTTTAAACAACTTCAACATCCCCCTCTCGCTCATATGCATCAATCACATATGCCATAATTGAGCAACAATCGAGTCTGATAACTCTAAAAGTAAGAAAATACAGTAGTACTAATAATAGTACTTTCAATCAAGTAATATAAGTCATCCATTAATATTTTTTTTGATCACCATACAAGCACCATTGGAAATTTTCTATACACCATTCTCAGTGGAGTATCCATAATCTTAAGCATCAAGTATGCCCAAGGAAAATAGATTCTTTGTTAACTCTAGGAAATGCCAAATTTCTAAGCACCTCATGATGTCAGCAAATATTTTGAAACAAATTATCCCAATCCCAACAATATCTATGGTTTTATTGTCATCCAATAGGACTTTTTCTACCTTTGATTCATAGGTAGAAATCAACGTCAATTAGGGGTCATATAAAAGGATAACTAGAGTAAAAAATTTATTGCTTTTCAAAGTTGTTGACGTTAACTAAAAGTATTTCACTTTAGGATCATTAAAATTTATTGCCATGTTATCTTCAACTACATTAGCTCTACATTCAGAGGCACTCTCTTTATAATCATTTTCTTTCCTTTTTAAATGTTTTCTCCTAAAGTGTCCCTCCTTATAATAAGAGAAGCATTGAAGCTTCTAATATTTTAATTTTGATTTTGATTACCTTTATCACATGAACCCTTTCCCTTGCACCTACATCTTATAATCAATCTTCACCTTAGTTCCCCTCATAATTCTCGAACATCTTATCTTTTTTTTTTTTGTTACAGATGGACGATCACACCACTCTGACATGAGTCAAGCCCGAAACATCATAGTACAAAATTTGCTGCAATATAACAGGACAAGGGATCCCGGAATGCCAAATCCACCGACCAGGGTTGCGGGCGACAGAAGAAGCAACATAATCAGCCGCAGCATTGGCTTCCCGATATATATGCTGAATCTCAAAGGCACTAGTAGACTGCAGAGTGACTAAAATGTCTATAATCAGGGGATTTAGGCAAGAATAAGAATCCCCATCCCGCCTTATCCATCTGATAATCGTAAGAGAGTCGCCCTCTATAATCAGCCAACGATAGCCCAAATGTCGAACAGCATGTGTGATACCAGCCCATGCAGCCTGTAGCTCTGCCATAGGAACCGAAATGTCAATAGAGCTATGACCGCCAACTGCTAGTAACTGACCCTTCGACCCACGGATGACAAAGCCAAAATCAGCAGTACGATCAGAGATAGAACCGTCAAAGTTCACTTTGACGTAACCCGGAGGTGGGGACGCCCAAGAGATGAAAATCGTAGTCCGGTTCGCTGCCAAAGCAGCAGGGAAGTCCCAGTGGCCAGGTTCGTCAGTATGAACACCAACATAACAGCGAGTGTACTCCTTGGCATGAGAGAGAGCATGATGGATAATCACATGGGGTGAGGCCGTCTCCTCAGCAAAAACAATTATTCCTTGTCAGCCAAATATGATAAGCCACGTAGGCAGATAAAACACCCTGAGAACAAGAACCATACTGAGAGAGCGATCGAATAGCATACAGAAAAGAGAGTCGGATTGGTCCATCCTCCAACGACCATGGGGTAAAATGGATCAGCTGCCATATCTGAGATGCCCGAGAACATAAGAATAGAACATGATCAACAGATTTATCCTGCATCCCACATATCGGATAGAGAGGCAATATCGAGAGACCATGACCAGCGAAAAGAGAATAGGTAGGTAAGCGATCCCACATAATCTTTCACAAGAAGAGCTGAATCCTTGGGTGAACAGGCAACCTCCATATCCAAGCAACATCTCTAAGGCCAGAAGTCGGAGAACAGAAACATGCCACCAAATCTCTAGCAGGAGCACAAGGAAGACAAGATCGGCGCCACAGCATAAGATCCGGCCCTGCAAAAATAGGAAGAGGCATGGCCAGAATCCGATGAGCAAGCTCAGCCCTGAATAAACGAAGCACCATAGGAGCATTCCAGCCAGCACTCTCCTGGCTAATCAGAGAAGAAACATGCAATGTGGGATCTACATCAGAGCTGATAAAAGTCAGCCAGCGAGATAAGGAAAGATTAGCTATCCAAGAGTCCTGAACAACATCAACTGAAATCCCATCCCCAATCATCCAATGAATATCAGTCATGACTGTAGGGGCGGCCCGGCAAATCGCACGCCATAAACATGAACATCCACGAGGGATACTGACTTCCAAACCCGAAGTCCAACCACCGTATCTACCACGCATGACTGTACTCCAAAAATAGTGAGGGTTCAATAGGAATATGGAAGCATGCCTTGCAATGATAGCCTCATGACGGAGCACCAGGGACTGAATCCCCAGCCCACCCTCACTCATCGGCAAACAGACCATATCTCAGGCCAATAGGTGGGTACCATGACCCCCCTGCATAGAAGCCCACAAAAAATCCCGAATACATCTCTCAATCCGGTGAAGGAAGATAGTCAGGATCAGAGCATTGGATAATAGATAGATAGAAAGCGATGTGAGAATAGCACGGATCAGAGTGATATGCCCCATCATAGAAAGGCCCGAAACCTACCACCGGTCCATTCGAGCAGAGATCCGACGATCAAGGTCTCCAAAGTCCTGCTGCGTGGGCCAACGTCTCGAAAGAGGGGTTCCGAGGTAGGTCAGACGATCTGAGACAGTCGAAATCCCTAACAATTGGGAAATAGCGGCACGACAGCGGGGAGAGACCGAGGGACTGAAACAGAGAATAGATTTCTGCAAATTGACCTGTTGCCCCGATGCCCGACAATAAGCCTGAATGATAGCAGAGCAAGTGGTTGCATTCTGAACAGAAGCTGGGCTAAGCAGGATGCAGTCATCAGCAAAGAGAAGGTGGGTTAGAGGAGGTCCATGAGGCCCAGGCATATAAGGCTGTAATAAAGATGCTCCAACCGCCTGATTAAGAGCACGAGACAGATCATCGGCGCACAAAATAAACAAAAATGGAGAGAGAGGACATCCCTGTCGGAGTCCAACAGCAGAGGAAAAAAACTCAGTCGGACTGCCATTAATAATGATAGAAAAGGTGGGCCTTTGGACACAAGCCATAATCCACTCAATGAAGTGATCATCAAAACCAAACACCTGTAGCGTCTGACGAAGAAATATCCAACTCATCCTATCATAAGCTCTCTTCATATCAAGCTGGATGGCCATGAGAGACTATCGATAAAAGGCACGCTGGAGGTCATATATAAACTCCTGGGCAATAAGAGCATTATCTGAAATACTGCGGCCATGGATAAAGGCACCCTGCTCTTTTACATCATTTACTAAAATGTTTGTTCTTCTATATAGCAATGTATAGACAAAATTCTTATATAAGAATGGCAATACGTGTAAGGGAATGGGAACTTGATAATCATCTTCTATCTTAATTCTAATATTTTTTAAATCAAGATAGCCTTTTTAAACTCATATATAAGCCTTTTCATTTGTGTACCTTCTTTTACCTATAAGTGATAGAATTTGTGTTTTAAGTATAATCAGTTTGTAAGATATTTTGTCATGTGTTTACTCTTTAATTTCAATCATAGTTTCATTGTTTTATTTTCCTGAACAATTCCTCTACAAACTCCATTTATCAAATTTAATAGAATAATATTATATGCTTTTATCAATAACTCTTTTTTTTTTCCTGCTAAATATAATAGCTAGCAATCTCTCCTTTTTCTTCTTAGTATATTCTAGAGTTGTTGCACCAAAAAAAGCCGCATCTTGATCTACCTAATACTGAAGTCGCTAGCTCCATTAACTTGTTGGTTTCAAACTTCGTAGTCGACATCACGAATCTTTCCTTAAAAGTGCACTTGAATCAAATCAAAGAAAGTTGAACAATTAGGGGTTCACTAAGCATTTAGTCCCTCTGCTTGCACTATACCGCTTGATGATTCGTTCAGATGCATCACTAGCTGAAATGTAGGATTGATGCAAGTCCATTTAAAATCGAATTTTTATAAAAAAAATAGAGGAGCAATTTTTTGAAAAAAAATACGAAGAAGCAAAGGAAAGTCCTTTGAACTTCAAGTGGAGTATTGCTTCACCTTTACCTCTTTGGTGGAGTAAGAGTGAACTATGAACTAATTATTCTACCTATTTTAAGATTATTTCAAGCTTATTTTGGACTTGTTCCAAGTGTGCTCTTCCTCAAAGCTCATAGCGATCAGGCAGGCATGCGGCACAATAGATTAGCCACTCAAAGACCTCTGCTTGGTGCCAGAGTTACCCTCTTCTTCTTCCAATCCCTCCCCACTAAGATCTCAAGGATCCCAAATCAGGACCAAGCTTCGTATCTAGCCTAAGACCAGCAAAACAGAGGCTGTCTCTGTTTCAGTTTGACGCTATAACCCTCCGGTAATTAATCGTGGGATTACTTGGATCGGGTGTTGTCTGGGATTTTCGAGTCTACGCACGACGTCTGGAATTTCTGAGTCTACGCATGTCGGATGGGTTCCCGATCTTCTTGATCCGAGGCATCACGAGGATTCTTAAAAGAAGATCGAAGGCAACTCTCCCCTTCATCCTCGCACGAGCCTTCAACTGGTAAGCTTCTGCCCATGTCAGAGAGAGAGGGAGCCACGATCGAAGCAAGGGCCATGGCAGCCCTGTATCGATCTTGGTTTAGGCCCGACGGCGTATCCATCACCTTGCCGGGCCTGAGCAGTGGCCGGCGGCCCCACTAACACCGAAAGCAGCATCCGGTAGGGGACCAAATGTGGGAGAGAGGGAGAAGAGGGCCATGGTATCACTTCTCCTGGGCAGGAGCCGGTTTGGCTCCCATGTTGGTTCAGGCCCGGCGGTGTACTTGTCACCTCGCCGGGCCTGGAGGGTGGCCGGTGACCCCCATCGGCGCCGAGCGAGCGTCCGGTGAGGGTTCGGCCAGCCGGTGGTGGTCGAAAGTGCCATCGGTACAATGAGGAGCCGCGCATGAGAGAAAGAGGAAAAAAGAGAGAAAGAGGGGGAAAGAGAGAGAGGGGGGAGGCATGGCCGCAGCGGCGACCGACTCTTGACCGGTCGTCGGCTGCTGGTCTACCTAGGATTTGGCTAGCGGCGGTCCTGGCTGCCAGCACGGGTCTCCCCTGGTTCAGGTGAACCAGGGGAGAGGGAGAAACAGGGGAGGCCCTGTTGTGGGCTTTGAGCCTTGTTGGGCCGGCTCATGAGGCCCTTTTGAGCTGATTTTTGGGCACTGTATTGGGTTGGGATTAGGAAAATGAAAATATGACCTGAATCAGTTTTGATCCTAGTTTCTGAAGAAATTTTTATTTTTCTATTTGGAATGTTATTCTTGAAGATATTTAAGCCCAAAGTTAGGACCAGGATTAGAATGGTAAAACTTAAGGGATACTTTGTTATTCCAATTTTAGAGATTTAATTGTGTAAAATAATGCTGTAGGTACCCAGATGTCCAAATAACCGGTTTACATATTGAAATTAGCGTGCTGAGGTAAGTAAGCCAATTATCATAATTTTTAAAATTATTTAATATATAGATATTTGGATTTATAGCTATATTAATTTATGAAATGAGAAAAATAGTATTTTGATATTTGATTTGGTTATTTCGAAATTAATAAATAGTACCATGAGTATGCAATTGAGTATTTGCTATGGTTATATGCAATTGCTAATATTTTGCAAAGTAGTAGATTTATAAATATGCAAAGATGAAGGATATGATTATTTGACTTTGCAAAATATATTGATACTATTGATATATTTATATGCAATTGCTAATGATGTGGCTGATCGAACGCTATTAGAGAATCGTGAAGGAAGGAAACTGACAGAGCACCCCTTCGGTCACGTATATCTCTCACACCAAGGCATTTATGGCCTCATAAAGCCACGTACACCCAATTACTTTAAGGCATTTATTGCCTTATTAAAGGCATTTATGGCTGCCACGTGGCTCTCTTCCGACCACCGAACCCAACCTCTAAGGCCGACACCTCCAAGGCCAACGTGCATACAATTGCTCTAAGGCATTTATTGCCTTATTCTCTCTCTATATAAAGGCATTTATGGCTGCCACATTGCTCCTCTCGGTCTCAACTCTTGCTTGGCCTCGGACCTGCAGCTGCCAAGCTCCCTCCGATCGTGAAGAGTGCCATGCAAGTGAACAGAGCCTCGTATGTGAACAGTGCCATGCAAGTGTTCACCATCGGTCTTTATGAAACTCATTAGAGAGCATGAATGGTGCCACATAAGCACTCTATAATCAATGTTCTACGAGGGACAGTTGGCTTCAACTCAACATCATCCTTCCCCCCGCAATGGCTGTACCTTGGGACCCACACGACTACTTTATCACCCATTATTGTCTGCATAAGACAACCAAAAGGTAACGTATGGGACATATCTAGCAGGCACCGTAAAGATCGGCCATGCCCTGCAATCACCTACTCTGACAGGACATGACCTGCAGCTTGACACGTCATATAGAGGTAAGCTCCATTATGCTGCCATCAATTAATGTTCTGACAAGTGATAACGCCTCAAGCCCACGGACTCCAGGCATCCATAAAAAGGGTAAGAGGGACCCCGACCAGGTAACAACAGGTAACTAAACTCACTACACTCTTTACGCTCATTCTTTCCCACAGAGAGCACGGCTCTATGCCCCTCTCTTCTTCCCTCATCCGAGCTTCCTCAAGCTCACGGCCGTTGCCCAAAGCACTGACTTGAGCGTCAGAGGGTCCCCGCCGAAATATCCGGCCCTTGGGACTTGTTTGCAGGCCTGCAGGCGCGAGGAGCTCGCTGGAGGAGGCGACCGGACGCTCGCGGATGCTCGAGGGCGGTGATCTGGCATCAACAGCTAATAATGTTCAAACCATTGTATATGGGAAAAGCTTATGTTTGTATTGATGCATGATATGTTGCATGCAACATATGATGATGATAATTGAGAATATACTTATATATATCGCCGCAGTTCTTATATGATGTGAAATGATGTGATATATGCCAAAAAATATAGAACCCACCTCCACAGAAGGAATATATCGAGGACACACATCTGTAGGGTGTATTATGATTGATTATGATATATGGCATAACGCTGGTATCACGATCCTTCTTCTTAGGGGACATTTAAGAGTGATACACTAGTTGGGTGTTGTAGGGCCATGGGACACATAAGAATTGATAATTATATAGATATAGTGGATTTGTTTACATTGCATATTTCGATATTTATTGTATGACTAAACTTTCAAAATTACTTTGAGCTGATGATATGCATGTTCTGATAACATGGCAAATGTATTTGAAATTGGAAGCTTTTTACATATATTTTACATGAAAATCTGATTTGATAATGTCTTGAAATGATTATAGTATATTATAGTAGGCTTACTTATTGAGTGTGAGCTCATTTAAATCTCACAATGTTTTTCAGAGCCACAAGACTGAAGAAGGAATTATGGGGTAGATGGAGCTTCTTTTAAAATAAATTAGATCTAACATTTTGATGTAACCCCAGTGATTTATGTTTGTAGGGCATATAGCCCAAAACTTATTATTATGGCTTGTATTAATGTTATTGACTTTGATTAACATATAGTTATTGTCTCCTATCGAATTAAGTGATATAATTTTGGACGCCTTGCATGCTTGGCATGGGGTGGGTTGTCACCCTAGATCAAATTTTGGGTATGGGGCATGATAGCTTTATGATATCAGAGCCATGCACTAGCCAAAAGTGCAGGAGCTAAGTGCCACACAGAGCAAAGTGCTATTTCGATGGGAGCCACCTCTTAAACCTATGGGGGCCATAGAAGGTGGAGGCCACAGGGCAAAGTGCTACATTGATGGGAGCCACCTCTAGAATCCTGCCTGCCTGGTGGTTGTGATCAATTGCCCATAGTGACGAGGATGTCGCCTCTGTAAGGGGGGTAGATTGTGATGCCCCTCCCAATTTCCTATATCGGAAAATTGAAAGTTGGTTGTATGGTTTATAACCAGTTAAGGAAGATGGACAAGTACCAATTAGATCCCTTTTGGGCTGTGGTGGCCCAAGTTGGTATGGACCTTGTCCGTCTTGCTTTCTTGTAACAAAACGGGTTCGTGGGTGCTGTAGGCCCAGTGCCCAGGTTGTTGCAAGCCTAGGTTATGACCTTAGGGACACATACATGATGACACTCTAGGAAAAATACTATGATAACATTATAACTTTAAAGGAATTTTAGGTACTATACTTTGAAAGCCTAAAATTTAAAGTTTATCATGATATTAATGAAAAATAATGTATCAGGAGATTGGAATGGCTCATCGTACTAGAAGCCAACAAAATGATGAGGGCTCCCATCAACAGGAAGGCCAAGAAGCTATCGAAGGTGCTGGCCATGTCAATCAAGTCGAGACTGATCACCAGCGACTCCAGACCGAGATGCTTCAGGTTCTCTTGTGTATGGCACAGTCGATGTGGGACATGCAACAACAGATTCTGCAGGCTTTGTCCACTCAGTCTGCCCCTCCTGTTTTGTAAACTCAGTCTGCTCCTTCCATTCCACAGACTCAGCTTGCTTTCACTGCTCCGCAAACTCAGCCTACTCCCATTGTTCCGCAGACTCAGCCTACTCCCACTATTTGCAAACTCAGTCAACCTTACCTACTCAATCCACACCATTGACCCAGCCTACTCCACCTCAACCCTAGGTAGGGGTTGGTTGCAGTTTTGTTGACTTCAAAAGTTTTGCCCCTGCCCCTTTCACTGGATCCACCAACCTTATTGATACTGAGCAGTGGATGCAAGATATAGAGAAGGCTTTCACGGCCCATGGTAGCCAAGAGAAGGAGCAGATCAGATTTGCTACCTATCTTCTCCAAGGGGAGGCTTATGATTGGTAGTTAGTTGAGGAGCAGCGAAGGGGTAGACGGGCTATTACTTGAGGAGAGTTTAGGGAGACCTTTTTCGATAAATACTTCCCTAGTAGTGTGCAGAGATAGATGGAATCAGAATTTATCAAATTCGAACAAAGGAATCTTTTCGTGGCCCACTATGAAGCTGAGTTCATCAAGTTGTCCTGGTTTACTCTAAATATAGTGACCAATGAGATGGCCAAGATCACCAGATTCACTGAGGGACTGCGGCCTAGACTGAGGCAAGCAGTCAATGCATTTGAGCTTCCCACTTATGGTGCTGTGGTGAATAAGGCCTTGGTGATTAAGAGAGATACAAATGTAGTCCATAGAGATTGGGAGCAGCAAAGGAAGAGGAAAGGACCTATTTCTGGCCAATCCCCAGCTCAGGCCATAAAGAAAGGTACACATCATGCCCTAGCAGGACAACGGAATAGGGAGACTCATTGCCTTTACTGTGGGAACTTTCATCCAGGAAGGCCTTGCCGCAGATTGCCTGGTGCCTATTTCCTATGTAGGAAAACATATTATAAGATGGCCATCTATTCCCTTCGGAGGGATCAACAGCCCTCTTCAGATCAAGGGATGAGCTAGCAGCATCAGCAGCAGTCACCGAGGACCCAGGGAAGGGTCGTCACCCTCACTCAGTAGGATGTTGCCGCCTCTAATTCTGTGGTGACAGGTATACCATTTAATTTTATATCTAGTATTACATTCTTATCTAGTACAATACATTGATAGTTGATTAGAAAATTAGGTTAAATCTTTGATGATTAAAATAAATTACACTTATGTCCAGGAATGATTAAAGTAGGCACTGCTTATGCTCAAACTTTAATTGATCCGGATGCCACACATTATTTCATATATGATACATATCTTGACAATAATGCATCATTGACACCCGTTCCTCTAGAGCAAGAGTTGCATATTGCATTTTCAAATGGAGATATTATGAAGGTTGATACAGTATGCAAATCCTGCTTAATTGACATGGAGGATAAGAGGTTAAATGCATATCTATACATCCTTCCAATGAAGTTCTTTGATGTTATCCTTGGAATGGATTGGTTGACCTCCTATCATGCTTCAGTAGATTGCTTAAGAAAAATTGTGAACTTCAAAATTTCAAATCAACATGAATTCAGTTTTAATGGTAGTCAGAAACACCTAGCCTTGGTGTTCTTATCAGTGCTACAGGCTGCAAAGTACCTAATGAATGGTGGTCAAGGATTTATTGCTATAGTCAAGGATCTTCAGCAGGAAAAGACCAAGTTGGAGGATATTCCAGTAGCTCGAGAATTCCTTGATGTCTTCCCAGAAGAATTATCTGATTTGCCCCCAGATTCCGAAGTCGAATTCTCCATTGATCTAGTTCCTGGAATTGGACCTATATCCAAGGCCTCTTATCGCAAGGCCCCAACTGAGCTAAAGGAATTGAAGGATCAATTGCAGGAGCTCCTCGATTGAGAATTTATTAGACTAAGTGTTTCCCCTTGGGGTGCTCAGGTCCTATTTGTTAAGTAGAAGGATGGCAGTCTTCGGCTCTGCATTGACTACCGAAAAATCAATAAGGTAACAGTGCGGAATAAGTACCCTTTGCCGAGGATTGATGACTTGTTTGATCAACTCCAAGGAGCTAAGATATTCTCAAAGATTGATCTCAAGTCAGGATACCATTAACTCAAAGTCAAGGAGGGAGATGTGCCTAAGACAGCATTCAGAACCAGATATGGCTACTATGAGTTCTTAGTGATATAGTTTGGGTTAACTAATGCCCCAGTAGCATTTATGGATTTGATGAACAAAATTTTTAAGCCATACTTGGATCAGTTTGTGGTGGTTTTCATTGATGATATCTTGATATATTTCAAGAGTCAAAAGGAGCAAGAGGACCACTTGAGAATCGTGCTACAAATTCTTCGGGAGAAGAAACTTTATGCCAAGTTGCAGAAGTGTGATTTTTGGTTGGATCAAGTATCTTTCTTGGGTCATATAATATCCAAAGACGACATATTTATGGACCCAAAAAAGATTGAGGCTATCATTAGCTGGAGCTGGCCTTCCAATATGGTAGAAGTTAGAAGCTTCTTGGGGCTAGCTGAGTACTACTATAAATTTGTGGAGGACTTCTCTCGTCTTGCCCTACCCCTAACTCGCTTAACCTAAAAGCGAGTGATGTTTGACTGGACAGAGAAGTGTGAGAAAAGTTTTTAGGAGTTAAAGCAGCACCTGGTGTCAGCTCCCATTCTTGTCCTTTCGATAGGATCTGAAGGATTTACTCTATTTACTGATGCCTCTTGGAAAGGATTAGGATGCATTCTAATGCAAAACGGGAAGGTGATAGCCTATTCCTCTCGACAACTAAAGCTTTATGAGCAAAATTACCCTACTCATGATATTGAATTGGCTGCTATGATTTTTGCCCTAAAGATTTAGCGACATTACCTATATGGGGTGTCGTGTGATGTGTATACAGACCATAAAAGTCTAAAATACATCTTCACACAGAAGGAGCTAAACTTGAAGCAGAGGAGGTGGTTGGAGCTACTAAAGGATTATGACCTGAATCTACACTATCATCCGGGGAAGGCCAATGTAGTAGCTAATGCTTTGAGCAGAAATTCCTCTTCAAAGTTAGCTGCTATGATTACTTCCCAGCCTCACATTCTGAGGGACCTTGAGAGGTGAAAGGTTGGATTGAGAGTATAGTAGTCTGATGGGCTTGTAGCAGCACTTGTACTCTAGCCAACCCTAGTAGACAGGATCAAGTCCTTCCAGAAAGAAGATCCAGATCTACAAATGATTAAAGGAGCTGTGCAGTCAGGAGTTCAGAATGAATTTTGTGTAATAGAGGATGGATCCCTGAGATTTGAAGGTAGACTTTGCGTGCCAAACATAAAGGGGCTAAAAGCCAAAATTTTGAAGGAGGCTCACTACTCTCCCTATACTTTGCATCCAGATGAAACTAAGATGTACAAAGACTTAAAGGAAAATATTTGGTGGAAGGGTATGAAGAGGGAGATTGCTCAGTATGTGGCCAAGTGCTTGGTGTGTCAGCGAGTGAAGGCTGAGCATCAAAGGCCTGCAGAACCTCTTCAATCTCAGATGATTCCATAATGGAAATGGGAAAAGGTTACGATGGACTTTATGACTAGTCTACCCAAAACTCTCAGAAATAATGATGCAGTTTGGGTTATTATGGATAGACTAATAAAATCAGCTCATTTTCTACCTTTCAGAGTTGGGGTCTCTAGTGAAAGATTGGCTAGTTTGTATATTGAGCAGATTGTGAGACTCGATGGTGTTCCCGTATCTATTATATTAGTCGGGATACTAGGTTTATGTCCCAGTTTTGGAAAAGTTTTCATAAAGCCATGGGAACCAAATTAAACTTTAGCACAGCCTATGGCCTAGTCAGATGGACAATTAGAGAGGACCATATAGATTCTGGAAGACATATTGCGAGCCTATGTGATGGATTTAGGTGGAGCATGGGATAACCACTTACCTTTAGTTGAGTTTGCATATAATAATAGTTACCAGGCCAGTATCTAGATGGCTCCATTTGAAGCTCTACATGGTAGGAGGTGCAGATCTCCTTTATGTTGGGATGATGTGGAGGAAAGAAAATTGCTAGGCCCTGAGCTGATTCAGCAGACAGTAGAGAAGGTACAATTGATTAGGAAGCGTCTTCGTACAGCTTAGAGTAGGCAGAAGAGCTATGCTGATGTCAGGAGGAGGGAATTTGAATTTCAGATTGGGGACCATGTCTTCTTAAAGGTATCACCAGCCAAAGATGTGATAAAATTTGGGATTAGAGGAAAGTTGAGTCCACGTTATATTGGACCATTTGAGATCTTGAGTAGAGTAGGAGAAGTAGCTTGGCATTGCCTCCGATACTATCTGGGGTACACAATGTGTTTCATGTTTCTATGTTAAGGAAATATACTCCTGACCCTAGCCATGTAATAGAGTTTGAACCTATACAGTTGAAGAAAGATTTATCATATAAGGAGCATTCTGTGCGTATCATGGATCGCAAGGATCAAGTTCTGAGACAGCGTACCATTTCCTATATCAAGGTTCAGTTGAGTAATCATTCTGAGAGGGAGGATACTTGGGAGCTTGAGGAAGAAATGAAAAAGAAATATCCATAATTATTTGTATCATAATATAGATAAATGATGTATTGATAACTGTTGATCTTTGAATAAATTTAGTTGATTATGTGGTAGAATATTTGAATTCCAAATTTTATAAAAGAGTATCAATTTCGAGGCCGAAATTTTTATAAGGAGGGAAGAATGCAACCCCCCCGGTAATTAATTGTGGGATTACCTGGATCGGGTGTTGTCTAGGATTTTCGAGTCTACGCGTGACGTCTGGGATTCCCGAGTCTATGCGTGTTGGATGGGTTCCCAATCTCCTTGATCTGAGGCATCATGAAGATTCTTAAAAGGAGATCGAGGGCAACTCTCTCCTTCATCCTCGTGCGAGCCTTCAACTAGTAAGCTTCTGCCATGCCACAGAGAGAGAGAGAGAGAGAGAGAGAGAGAACTAAGCAAGAGAGAGAGAGAAAGGAAGCCACAATCGAAGCAAGGGCCATGGCGGCCCTGTGTCAATCTTGGTTCAGGCCCGGTGGCGTACCCATCGCCTTACTGAGCCTGAGCTATGGCCGGCGGCCCCACCGGCACCATAGGTGGCGTCCGGTGGGGGACTGGACGTGGGAGAGAGGGAGGAGAGGGTCACGGTGGCCCTTCTTATGGGCGGGAGCTGGTTTGGCTCCCGCGTTGGTTTAGGCCTGGCGGCATGCTTGCCGCCTCGCTAGGCCTGGGGGGCGGCCGGTGACCCCCATCAGCGCCGGACGAGCAGACGGTGAGGGTCTGGCCGATCGGTGGTGGCCGGACGTGCCACCGACACAGTGAGGAGTCGTGCATGAGGGAAAGAGGAAAAAAGAGAGAAAAAGGAGAAAAGAGAGAGGGGAGGCACGGTCGCGGCGGCGGCTGGCTCTGGACCGGTCACCGATTGTCGGTCTGCACAGGGTTTGACTGGCGATGGCCCTGGCTGCCGGCATGGGTCTCCCTTGGTTCGGGTGAACCAGGGGAGCGAGAGAAATAGGGGAGGCCCTATTGTGGGCTTTGGGCCTGTTTTCGTTTGGGCCTTGTTGGGCCGGCTCATGAGGCCCTTTTGAGCTGATTCTTGGCACTGTATTGGGTTGGAATTAGAAAATTGAAAATACGGCATGGATCCATTTTGATCCTAGTTTCTGGAAGAATTTTTATTTCCCCATTTGGACTGTTATTCTTGGAGATATTTAAGCCCAAAGTTAATAAGCCTAGGATTAGAATGGGTAGAACTTAGGGGACACTTTGTTATTCCAATTTCAGAGATTTAATTGTGTAAAATAATGCTGTAGGTACTCAGATGTCCAAATAACTAGTTTACATGTTGGAATTAGTATGCTAAGGTAAGTAAGCCAATTATCATGATTTTATAAATTATTTAATATATAGATCTTTGGATTTATAGCTGTATTAATTTATGAAATGAGAAAAATAAAATGTTGATATTTGATTTTGATACGGCTGACCATCTCCTCTGGGCGGCGTCATAACACCCTACGCAATTTTTGGGATCAATGATGTGATAACTCGTTTTTGGGATGTTGGAATTCTTGTCCCCACCCTTGGCTCCGGCCTCCGATTCTGGCCTTGGCTCCGGCCCCCAGCGTCGGCTCCGGCCTCTGGCTCTGGCCTCCAGCGTCGTCTCCGGCCTTAGGCTTCGGCCTCTGGCTCTGGCCTTTGGCTACGGTCTCCAGCGTTGGCTCCGTCCTTAGGCTCCGGCTTTGGCTTCGGCCTCCGATTCCGGCCTCTTGCTCCGACCTCCGATTCCGGCCTCTAGCTCCGGCCTCCAGCGTTGGCTCTGGCCTCTAGCTCCGGCCTTTGGCTACGGTCTCCAGTATTGGCTCTAGCCTCCAGCTCCACCTTTGGCTCCGGCCTCCAGCGTCGGCTCTGGCCTCCGGCCTTGGCTTCGGCCTTTGGCTCCACCCTCCAGTGTCGACTCCGGCCTTTGGTTCCGGCCTCTGGCTCCGGCCTTTGGCTACGGTCTCCCGCGTTGGCTCTAGCCTCCGGCTACAGCCTCCGGCTCTGGCCTCCAGCGTCAGCTTTAGCCTTAGGCTCCGACCTTTGGTTACGATCTCCAGCGTCAGCTCTGACTCTAACTTGTTGCCTTATTTTTCAAAGTACACTGAAACCCACTTCAGATAATGGACCCCGAGATTCGAGACATCCGTTACCGTGTATCTCGCTCGCTGAAATCGCGGGCAGGTGCATGCCCTGTAGTTACCGGCATACACAGTGCCCATTCAGCAATGGCTCACCCACTTGCCGTTCGGCGGAGCTCATCCTAACAAAGCGGATTCGACGGTTCTAATGGAGCGAGATAAACGGGACCCCCAGACAGGTATAAGAAGAGGGCTCTCTCTTCTCTTTCAAGCTTTACTAATATACATTCTTGTTCTACAACCCACTGACTTGGGCGTCGGAGGGTCCCCACCGGAACCACCGGTCCAGGACTTTTTGCAGGCTCTCGAAGGAAGACGGTGATCCCTCTATATTCTCGAAGGCCTGCAAAGATCTCAGCTCACCGACGCCCATCGCAAGTGATTTGGCAGCAACAGATTGGCGCGCCAGGAAGGGGTGCACACACACGTGGAGGGCGAAAGTTCTCCTTGTGACCCCATTGATTCTGCAAGGAAGACGATGGTGACAATGCAGCCCAGGAAGCTTCCACTAGTTAGGACACGGAACGCCTTCTGTGGGCTGAGCAATCAGAGGCCAACCTCCATGTTCCGCCCTGCACATATGAGCCAGCCTGACTGGCTTGAGGTTCAGGCTCATCAAGTACAGGACCTGATGACGGTGGTGCGGGGATTGCAGGAACACTGCTTTGCTGCTGCACCTCAGCCCCCTCCGCCTCGCGAAAGGGGGCATGGAGCAATTCAATCTCATCAAGGCGGGACTCCACCTGAGACCTCCCATCACTCGCCTCCCGAACCTCATCGCCGGGAGACTTCAATGCGACGGCGGTCTCTCTCCCATCATTCTGATCGTTCCCACCGACGGTCGGGTGAGAAGGAGCCAAGACGAGTGCACTCCTTGCACCGGAGGTCTTCATCGGCTTCATCTTCTGACTCCTCTAAAGACGACACCAATAGGAAGACCACTCGTCGGGCTAAACAACGGCTTTATGAGTATCATCAACGGTTGGAGGAGCTTAGTCACTAGATCGCCAACCCTCACGGGATGGACTACGATCACCGTCCCCCACTCTCCCGATGCATCATGGAGGAACCGGTCCCGCCCCATTTTCGTCTTCCCTAGTTGGACCCATATGACGGCACGATGGATCCTTTGGACCACCTGGAGAGCTACAAGGTTCTCGTGCAGGTCCAGGGAGTGACAGACTCCCTCCTATGCGTCGCCTTTCCTGCCATCCTTCGTAAGGTGGAGCGAGCATGGTATTCTCGCTGCCACCGCGTAGCATCAATTTCTTCCAACAGCTCGAGCGATCATTTATGGCCCACTTTGATGCGTGCCGAAAGATCCCACGAGTGGCCGATAGCTTATTCGCTGTTCATCAAAGGAGTGGTGAGACCCTGAAGGACTTCGTTGCTTGGTTCAAGGAGGCGGCGCTGGAGGTGTATAATTTGGATGATTCTGTAGCCACTTTGGCATTAAAGCGAGGACTTCGCCCTTCTAGGTTCGCCTATTCCATGGATAAGAAGCCTCCAAGCTCTTACGCCAAGCTTCTAAGCCGGGCGCAAAAGTACATTCGCGCCGATGAGGCAGACTCTTCCAGGAGGGAAGCTGATAAGAGCTCCAGCAAGAAATCGACATCCACGGAGCCTACCGGAGCACGGTCCCGGAAGCCTGAGCTTCCCCACCACTCAGACCACTGACCTCAGACGCTCATTCCCAAGGAGCAGTTCACCCCCCTCTTGGCCCTGATATCTCACATTCTACTAGAAATAGAGGAGGAGCTCTATTTTCGACGTCCACCTCCCATGAAGTCAGGGGCCCCCCGTAGCAAGGAGCTTTACTGCCAGTACCACCGAGACTACAGTCATGATACTGAGGACTACCGCCACTTGAAGAAGGCCATTGAAGAGCTTATCAAGCAGGGTCACTTGGGCAAGTTCGTTCTAAGGGGAAACCTCCCCGCTCCGGGTTCATCGGCACCTTCAGCACCTTCGACAGACTTCGACAATGCCCCTATGAAAAAACCATAGCTATGATTTCCTGGGGGGCAGGTGGCAGCTCGAAAAGACAGTGAGAGAGGGTAGACTCTGTAATTCCTTTCTTTGGAAAGGATTTAGAAGGGTAGTTAATAAGCATGACGACAACATCATCGTGTCCATGACCGTAGCCAAACACCCTGTAAAAAGAATTTTAGTTGATAGTGGAAGTTCGGTGGATGTTTTGAGCTACGAGGCCTTTGTTCGAATGAACCTGTCAAATTCCTTCCTTCAACCCATCACCACGCCTTTAATGGGCTTTACTGGGGACTCTGTGAGTGTTGAAGGAGAGATCGCCCTCCCTGTCACGATGGGACTCATCCGTGTCAAAGTACAGTAGTCATAAATTTCCTGATGGTCTGGATGCCATTGGCTTACAACGCTATCTTAGGGAGGCCGGGCTTGAATTTGTTGGATGCCATCATCTCCATCAAGAGATTGTTGGTAAGGTTCCCCACCGACGAAGGAGTCGGAGAAATGAAGGGAGAGCAAAGCCCGCCACCGCTTTGCTGCCACTTATCTTCCAGTCCACTGGAGGCCGCATCGGCAAAAGCCTTTGAACCGCTTGACCCTCGAGAGTTAGGAAGGAGGGGAGAGCTAGCCGAGCACCTCCTGACCCTCCCCTTGGGGAAGGACCCGACAAGAACCATCCAGGTTGGAGCGCTGCTTCCGGGAGAGGCGCGCAATCGACTCCTCACTGTCCTGCGTGCCAACGCTGACATCTTTGCATGGCCATCATCAGACATGCCAGGCGTCCCTGAGAAGGTGATCACCCATCGACTCAACCTTAGGCCAGAGTGCCGGCCAGTCCGATAGAAGAAAAGGAGCTTTGCTTCGGACCGACAGAAAGCTATTATGAGGAAGTCCGTAAACTGGTGGCCGCGGGCCACATTCGGGAGGTTCATTACCCCGAATGGTTAGCCAATGTGGTGATGGTTCGTAAGACTAATGAAAGCTGAAGGATGTGCGTAGACTTCACCGACCTCAACAAAGCATGCCCCAAGGACAGCTTTCCTTTGCCTCGGATTGATCAACTAGTGGACGCCACATCCGGCCATGAGACTCTTAGTTTCATGGATGCCTTCTCCGGGTACAACCAAATCAGGATGAACCCGGTGGATGAAGAAGATACCTCCTTCATAACTGAGAAGGGGTTGTACTGCTACAAGGTAATGCCATTCGGGCTAAAAAATGCGGGGGCCACTTACCAAAGGCTAATGAACAAAGTCTTCGAAGACCATATAAGACGAAACATGGAGGTGTACGTGGACGACATGCTGACAAAAAGTGTCCATGCCACCAGCCATATCGCCGACCTAACAGATACCTTCGAAAACCCTTGCCGATACCAGTTGAGGCTGAACCCACGCAAATGTGCCTTTGGGGTAACAGCCGAAAAGTTCTTGGGTTTCATGGTAACTCGGCGAGGAATCGAAGCAAATCCTGATAAAGTTCAAGCCATCTTGGACATGAGGTCTCCCACCAACAAGAAGAAAGTGCAGCGCCTGACGGGAGGGTAGCGGCCTTGAGCCGTTTTCTGTCCAAGTTCGCTGAGAGGTGCCTGCCTTTCTTCAAGGCGCTCCGCAGGGCCAATGAATTTGAATGGACGAAAGAGTGTCAGAAGGCCTTCGAGGGGTTGAAGGAATTCTATCCACCCCGCCACTGCTGTCCAAGCCGACGGGTGGAGAAGAACTCCTTCTATACCTCGTGGCTTCTCCCGAGGCTGTTAGTTCCGTGCTGGTCTGCGTGGACACCAACAACACGCAAAAGTTGGTGTACTACACAAGCAAGGTGCTCCATGATGCGGAGACTAGGTACTCAAAGATTGAGAAGATTATCTTCACGTTGATTGTGTCTGCCCAGCGCCTCCGACCATATTTTCAAGCCCATCGATCGTAGTGGTCACGACCAACCTCTAAAGATTCTCGCTCGCCCGGACACTTCAGGCCGATTGGCGAAGTGGGTACTCAAGCTGGGGGAATTTGATATCTTTCCGCCCTCGGTCAGCCATGAAATCCAGGTCCTGGCAGATTTTTTGGTCGAGTGTACCTGGGTGAGGAGCAACCGAAGAGGCCTCTGCAAACCCTTCGATTCTCGGAACCGGGGATGATGAATGGATCCTTCATGTGGACGGGCATCAAATTCTCAAGGGAGCGGAGCGGGCCTCATCCTGGCCAACTCGGACGGAGTTGTAACCGAGTGTGCACTCCGCTTCCTCTTTCCAGCCACCAATAATCAGGCAGAGTATGAAGCCCTACTATCTTGGATAAGACTAGCCCGAGAGCTCGGGGTGAAGCGCCTTAGAGCGTTCACTGACTCCCAGTTGGTCACTGGCCAAATCACAGGGGAGTATGAAGAAAGGGATCCTATCATGACCCGTTACTTTAGTATGGTGCAGTCGCAAGCTTCTCTCTTAACTTATTTCAATGTTGGCTATATTCCTCGAGGAGAAAATGCTAGAGCAGACACCTTGTCCCATCTTGCACCTCAGCCGACGGGATGTTGGGAAGAGCTTATATAGAGCACCTAGAAACCCTGAGTATCGAAGTAACGAGAGAAGCCCTATCAGTCGAGCAGGAGCCTTCCTAAATGGATGCTTATATCCAGTACCTAACCGATGGTACCCTCCCTGAAGACCCTACCGAGGCCAGGCAACTTAAAAGACGAACCCCAAAGTTTTTTATAATGGAAGGAAAACTCTATCGAAGGTCGTTCTCATACTCAGTTCTCAGGTGCGTTGGCCCTACAGAAGCGGATTATATCCTGCAGGAAATACATGAAGGCGTATGTGGAAGTCATCTGGGGGGCAGAGCTCTGGCGTACAAAGCCTTGCGGCAGGGATATTATTGGTTGACAATGAAGAGGATGCATCCGAGCTTGTCAAGAGGTGTGACAGTTGCCAGCGCCATGCTAATATCCAACACCAACCGACTTCCCAGCTGACCCCCCTGACTACACCCTGGCCCTTTGCCCAGTGGGGTATGGACATCCTGGGACCATTCCCTCCAGCCTCTGGACAACGTAAATTCTTGTTAGTAGGCATTGACCATTTCACCAAATGGATCGAAGCCGAGGCTCTCGCCAAGATCACCGAGGGAAAAGTAAGATCCTTCTTCTGAAGTCTGTTGTGTGCCGATTCAGGCTGCCACACACCCTCGTTACTGATAACGGCCGACAGTTTGACAACGCGGCCTTCCGAATTCTGCACTGGGCTGGGCATTCATCAACGATTTACCTCTATGGGGCACCCCCAGACCAATGGCGCAGCCGAAGTGACCAATCGCATTATCTTCCAAGGACTTAGGGCCCGGCTAGATGGCTGTAAAGGACATTGGGTGGAAGAGAGTGTATTGTGGGCCTATCACACGACGCCACGAGCCCCCACCGGGGAAATCACTTTCAGCCTGGTTTTTGGGACCGAGGTCGTCATTCCGATGGAGGTAGGTGTCCCCAGTCCCCGGACAGAGTTATACCACGAAGAGAGCAACCCAAGTTAGCTGCGGACCGATCTGGACCTAGTGGAAGAATTGCAAGACCAAGCGCGACTCAGCAAGGCGGCTTTCCATCAGCGAGTGGCCAGATACTGCAATGCTCGAGTACGGTCCAAGACATTCTGCCCTGGAGACCTCGTCTGCGACGAGCTAAAATATCAAAGCCAATGGAAGGAGGCAAGCTAGCTCCAAAATGGGAAGGACCATATCGTGTCACGGAGGTGCTTCATCACGGGGCATACAAAGTTGAGGAGCTAGACGGGAAACCTCTCCCCCGCACTTGGAACGCAGACAACCTACGATGGTATTATCAGTAGTGTGCTAGCTCCATTAATTTCAACCTGCTTGCTAAAGGGTTATCCAAAGTATTCTCATTGCTTCATTTTCGAGTGATCATACTTCTCACTTAAAGCCCGGCTCCGCATCGGCGCTCAAAGCCCGGCTCTGCGTCGGCACTCAAAGCCCGGCTCCGCATCGGCACTTAAGCCAGCTCCGCGTCGGCACTCAAAGCCCGGCTCCGGGTCGGCATTTAAGCCCGGCTCCGCGTCGGCGCTTAATGTTCGGCTCCGCGTCGGAACTCAATGCTTGTCTCCACGTCGGCATCCTATTCAACCTTGTGTTGGCCTTTAACGACTTTGTGTCGGTGCAAACGTAGTCCTACACTACTTATTGTTCTGACCTTCGTGTCTGCAACTGAGACTGATCCTGCATCAGTTCTCTAATTGATTTTCTAATGTCCCTTAAAAAGAAATCGTGTTATAATTTTTCGGCCATAGGTTTTTGGTTCGCGTCAATTCACACACTAGCAGACCCAATTATGATACAAGATACAAGTGTTATGGATCAAAAGATTCATTAATAGCCAATGTTTACAAAATCACCGATTTAAATCGGACTTGAAGCATTACAATCAAAGTGAGAGAGACTAAGGATCACTTGGAGCGAAGCTGTCATCTTCGGGGACTTCATCTGGCTCCAACCCCTCGATCCCCTCAAGGCCATAGAGTTTTTGGATCTTTTCCTTGCAGTCCTGGAAGCCGCCCTCGTATGCAAATGCCGTCGATTCGGCCAATTCTCTACTAAAGGCGCTAGACTTCCTAAAGTTCTCTACGGCCTCTGTGGCTTTCTTCTCCTCCTCGGAAGCTCTCTGCTCAGCTTCCGCAACCTTCTCCTCGGCCTCCGTAGCCTTTTTCTCGGCCTCGGCGACCTTCTTCTCAGCTTCGATCACCGCCACCTTCAAATCGGCGATCTTGGCATCGAACTGACGGGCGATCTCCTCTGCGTTCTCGGCCCTCTCTTCAGCCACCCCTATTTCAATGGTGGCGGAGTGTAATATGTTCTTCAACATATATACTTCCGACTCCGCCACCTCCAATTTTTCCTATGCTATTCTTTATTTTTCTTTGGCCACCTGAGCATTATCTAGCTCATTGGCCACCTGGCGTTGGGCGATTTCCAATGCCTCTTCTGCTTTCTCGGATCTTAGCCGGAGGGCTTCGGCTTTGCCCTTAAGCGCCCGAGTAGTCTCTGCTCGGGTGTCCTCCAAAGCCATTTCTGCCCTCTCTGCCCTAGCCCGGAGTGCTCGCATCTCCTCCAGCGATTGATCGAGAGCAGCATCGCCCAGGGCCCAAATGTCCCTCATAGCAATCATTGAATTCAACGCCTGGATAAAGTGTTTAAATTAGACAAAGAAAACAGTCTAAAAAAAGAAACGATGATGAAACAGGTTGATAATAGAGCAAAGCTTACCTAGAGGTACGCAACAGATGCCTCTCGAAAGAAGGTAGCCCTCCCCTGGTGTTGAAGAAACTCCTGCACCTCGGACATGAATGCTTCGTTCAGTACTCGCTCGGCCCAGCGACTGTAGTTCGCCAAAATCGACTGGAAGGAAGGATCGACGCCCTTCCCTTCCACTGACGTGGGGGCCGCGTGGGAGGACTCCACCTCCGACTCTGCCACCTCCGTCACCTATGCTGGGGGAGGTGCCTCGGCTGTTGCCCCTTTGGGAGGTATGACAGCTACTGGAGTCGGTCTTGTAGTTGAGTGGGCCAGCTCTGTTTCGACGGCTTTGGGTGGAGGTGACGGTGCTTTCGCAACTCGCTCCAGAGAGGGATCGAGTAGAATAACCGAAGGGGGAGCCGGTACTGGTGAAGGCAAATCGTTCCCTCCCGCCTTGCTCCATCCAACTTTCTCGCTGGCCTCGGCCCTTATCGCATCGTTCCTTACGGGCTCGTCGGCTTGGCTTCCCACCACCTCGTGCCTGCGCAAGGGCTCCATAGTCTCACCCCTCCAGCATCGGCCTTTCCAGCGTCGGCCCTCCTGGGAATCTTGGCGATGGCCCTCCTCTTGGTGGGGGCCCCATTCTCCTTTGCCTTCCTCTTCCTAGTAGCAGCTTGCCTGATCTCACGAAGTGATGGCGTCATCCCTATATCAAAAAACAGGAAAGGAGTTAAAAAAAATGCAAAGAACAGAAGAAGAGGGGAAAGAGGTGAGTAATCAAGTGCTCACCACTAGATGGAATAAGGCCGGCGAGAAGAAGGTTTTCATCGGTCAGAAGCTGATTGCACCGAGGGATATCGACAGTTAGAAGCTGCCCAAATGCCATTCGATCCCTCGGGAGGATGGAAGAATCCCTATTGGCATCAGTATTTGGTGTTCCCCAGCTTCCGCTCACCCCCTCGACATTGGCAAAGAAGAACTTATCTTTCCACCCATTGATAGAGGTGGAAAGATACAACTTGAGGATCCTAGTGGGTCTAGGGGTGAAGGACCACTAACCCGCTTGCTTGCGGAGGATATAGAAACTGCAAAATAAGGAGATGCTAGCCTCTATACCTTGCAGATGACAAAGAATCAGAAAGCCAACGATGGTTCGGATGGAATTAGGGACTAATTGGGAGGGTGTTAAAGAATATTTATCTAGAAGGTTGATGATGAAAGGGTGAATGGGTAATCGAAGCCCTGCCTTAAAGAAGGCTCCGTACAAGGCAACCCTTCCGAGACGGGAAGAGGTTACCCTGTCATTAGGAGCAGGGTAGGACAGATGTAGGTTTGGTGGAAAATTATATCTGGCTCCTAGGTTCACTATGTCTTTAGTGGACATAGTGGAGGCAGTCCACTCGGGGGACTCCTTGACAACGCTGGAGGGACCAGCGGCTGCCCGACGGCGTTAGGGGGAGGTTCGTCCAACGGCCGGTCGACCCCCGATTACAGGGCGTTCGGCCGACCGCCGCCGTTCCGACGATGTGTGGTCAGAAGGCGGGGTGGTCCAATGACTCAGTAAGGAAGCAGAAGGTTGAGAAGGAATGGGGGAATGACTCCCGGAATCAGAAATAGAATAGGAAGGCGAAGAAGCCATGGGAACTAACATGGAAAGCTCGAACCGAGACTGAAGGAGCACGAGGAGCAGAACAGAAACAGAAGGTAGACGGATGCTTGCGGATTCAAGGTAGGCGGTTCTAATGTAAGAGAAGGTGGGGACTGGAGAATAAGGACGATCTTTCTCTTTTATAACCCCATTTCAAATCATCCCGCGGTTGTCAGATCGGGCTATGTGCCTGCTTTCCACTGGAAGCCGTTTTGGCAGCCCATCGCCACGTGAAACGTGAAAAACACCACCAATAAAAAGGTGGCGATGACCTTACCGCAATGATGATGCTCACCTTTTTACAACTCATTGCCCAAGAAAAATCTTCCCCAATCCCAACAGCCTGAATGGACGAAGTAATGGCACGGAGATCAGCCGCCTGATGGATATTAACACCCATTTCACTGGTGACTGTGCGCCCACCCATCTCAGGGGCGGGGGGGCAACTGATATGGTTGACCATCTCCTTTGGGTGGCGTCATAACACCCTGCACAATTTCGGGATCAATGATGTGATAACTCGTTTTCGGGATGTTGGAATTCTTGTCCACACCCTTGGCTCCGGCCTCCGATTCCAGCCTTGGCCCGGCCCCCAGCGTCGGCTCCGGCCTCTGGCTCTGGCCTCCATCGTTGGCTCCGGATATAGGCTCTGGCCTCTGGCTTCGACCTTTGGCTACGGTCTCCAGTGATGGCTCCGGCCTTAGGCTCTGGCCTTGGCTCCGGCTTTCGATTCTGGCCTCTGGCTCCGGCCTTAGGCTTCGGCCTTGGCTCCGGCCTCTGATTCCGGCCTCTAGCTCCGGCCTTCAGCGTCGGCTCTGGCCTTAGGCTCCGGCCTTGGCTCCAGCCTCTGGCTCCGGCCTTTGGCTACAATCTCCAGCATCGGCTCTAGCCTCCGGCTACAGCCTCCGACTCCGGCCTTTGGCTCTGGACTCTAGCGTCAGCTTGGCCTTTGGCTCTGGCCTCGGCCTTGGCTTCGGCCTTTGGCTCTGTCCTCCAGCGTCGGCTCCGACCTTTGGCTACGGTCTCCAGCGTCGGCTCTAGCCTTCGGCTCCGGCCTCCAGCGTCGGCTCCGACCTTTGGCTCTGGCCTCCAGCGTCGACTTTAGCCTTAGGCTCCGACCTTTGGCTACGGTCTCTAGCGTCAGCTCTGACTCTAACTTGGTGCCTTATTTTCCAAAGTACACTGAAACCCACTTCAGATAACGGACCCCGAGATTTGAGACATCCATTACCGTGTATCTTGCTCGCTAAAATCGCGGGCAGGTGCGCGCCCTACAGTTACCGGCATACACGGCGCCCATTCAGCAACGGCTTACCCACTTGCCGTTCGGCGGAGCTCATCCTAACAAAGAGAATTCGACGGTTCTAACGGAGCGAGGTAAACAAGACCCCTCAAATAGGTATAAGAAGAGGACTCTCTCTCTTCTCTTTCAAGCTTTACTAATATACATTCATGTTCTACAACCCACTGACTTGGGCATCGGAGGGTCCCCATCGGAACCACCGGTTCGGGACTTTTTGTAGGCTCTCGATGTTGGGAATTGTATCCTAAAGCCAATCATTTGATGATTGTGCTGATGTAAAATGTATATAAATTGATATAATAATAAAAGTTATTTGGCAGTTTATTCATTATAAGAAAATCTTCTTAATACTCCTGAAAGTAATGAAGCCCTTAGGATCTTCCTCACGATAAAGAAGGATTTATCTTAGAAAGTCCTTAAAAGAGTTCACGACCAAATGATATACTATGACAGGGCCATAGTACTATCAATTATAGGACGTTGTATATCACATTTGTTGGTTATCCTCTTAACCAAGGAGTGTAGAGACACTGGTATGACATAAAGGTGAAAGTGTAGGAGTATATTTCACCAAACGTGACTCATTTTCGGATACTCTGCTGTCAAGAGTTAATCCGAGAAGATATAGGTATAAGTATCCATCAGACCTGAAGATCACAACCAGTGGCTTACAAGCAACTCATTGTACTTAGGTGCCGGATCACCTGGATTTCTAATCCAGCTACGAAAGGTTACTGGGTGCAGTCAAGTACTTGTGGTAGTCAGTTGTGGATCAAGATAGAATTTGACCTATCCCATTAAAAGAAGAAATGCTTGTGTTTCAATTTAGCAAGACCTTGGCCAAGGCACTTCATGTGAAAGTCACATGATCACTAAAGTTGAAATCACTTTATGGATTTGCTATTTAGAGTTGACAGGCTCTTAAGCCATCCTTAGCATTTGTAGTCAAGAGGATGAATTATACGGTAACTGTTTCTTAGGGTTCTTGGAGTTTGCTCGGCAACTCTTCGACCTATCCAGACGTCGGGTTCCATTGCTAGATGGGCACATCGATTAGTATAGAAAGTTGTTTCTATGCTACCGGCTTAGGTTCGAACCTAGAGAGTCACACGCATAGAAGTTTCCTAGGATGATCTATTTGCTGATCAATGATTGAGAATCGTATATGATTTAATTAATCAATTTGATTGATTGAATTATCTCAATTGGGTTAAGTACAATTGAATAAGATTCAATTTGGTTTAAGTCTATTAGAAGGACAAGTCAATTTCAAATATTGATTTGAAATTAGACTTGATTTGAATTTAAATAGATTCAGGACTAGCCAAATTTGATTTGGGCTTGGACCATGATCTATGTGGGTTAAGTCAAATAAATTCAGATCAGAACCCAAACCTCTCAAATATGGATCTCATATGATGAGATGGCTAAAATCTCATCTCATGAGATATAATTTAATGCATGACATTTATTTACCGAACGTCGGATTTATCCCTCGTCTCTTTGGTTTTCTCCGAACGACGGAACTAAACCAAACACCGTGACTCCTTGGTTTTCTCCGAACGTCGGAATTAAACCAAGCGCGTCTCTTCACTTTTGCCAAACGATGGATTCTTAAATGTCAGAATTAAATGTCAAGGCTAAATCGAAACTATAAATAGAGGGCATTCCCTCACCAGAGAACACAGAACAAAAATAGAACAACAATACACGATTTATCGTGGATTGTAATTCTAAATTGTCATGGATTGTAATTCTAAAATGTTAGAATAGAAAATCCTGGTGATTCTAGTGTTAGCGGAAGCCTGGTGGATCTTGGAGGAAGATTCAAGTGAGAGGATTCAAGATCAGCAAAGCTATTTTTTCGCGAGCTAGCACTCTCAGAAATCTGATCATTCGGGGCTTCGCGTGGACGATACTAAAGGCCGGATGATTGAACGACTGCAAGCAATAAGGATTTACCTACTGTTCTTAAGGTAAGTGATTTAATCCCTAGATCTTAAGGCAGACTTCAAGATAATAGTGTGACTAGTCATCTTGAAGATCAAGATATGATCTTGATGTTTTTATATGCATATTTTAGATCAAACGACCCTGAATATATAGGCAAAGATATGATCTTGATGCATATTAGATAGATTAATATGTAATCTTTTAATTTTCGCAATGATAATAGTTATCAATTTTTAAAAATATGCATGCCTCGAAGACTATTTCTTCCTACAAATGGTATAAGAGCCATGGTTTCGTTAATGATATAATTTATTGCATGTAAATTAATATTCTCATTAATTGTGTAATTATGGCTAAAACTTATCACAAGGCCATATGGTCACAGGTGGATTAAAAATCTGAATTACCCATTCAATAAGGTATTCTGTGACATATTACCGTGCGATTGTTTTATCGTTGATGCTTTAAAGAAAATTTAAATTGTGCTTTGGCATCAAAACATAGATTACACACACTCTCAAAAGATATTTTATATTTGATACATATTGATGTTGTATAAAACCATAATATTTGCATGTTTAGTATAAAAACATAGATATGATATATGATGGCATGATGTCTATGTTATAAAACATACAAATATTTATGAGAGTTTTATTTGAATGTCAAATATTAGTTCAAATTTTTTTTTTTTAAGATATGATCTAAATATAGGAATTATGAGTAGTAACATTATGCTTGATTGAAATATATGACATGTTAACATGAAATATATTTAATCATTTGGGTTAGCTAAATCGGGTCCATAAAGGGTTAGACTCTAAGGTTTAAATCAAGTGGACTAAAAGAGTATTTATTCAAATCTAATTAGATTAGGTTAAGAATGCTCTAAATCAAACAATAGTTGTAGTTGATCAAGTCCTTCTCTTTGATTAAACCAAATGGAAGTAGATTAGGCTCCGTGGTTGAGCATGAATCTATTAGATGGTCAAATTAGAATTGGTTAACCATATGATGTCAAGGTGGGATGGCAAGTTGCTCTAGGATCAACGATCGAATGGTTTTTAATTGGGAGCTACTCGTATTGATGCGTCTTTAACGAGTTAATGGCATATCCCTCCCATCGATCTCTCTCACCTGGTCATTGTGGTGAACCATTTATGATTCAGATCATTTACCTGATTCGGGTTGACCCATGCCTATAAGGATATCAGAATGACTGATTTAGGTGCCACTTAACCTGACTTAATCTTGTTTCATTCTACCGATTTCATAGATTCAGTAGGAGAACTTGATTAGTCAATTTATCTTCATATTATTAAAATCCTCTAAAATTATTAGGTCCTTAAAATGAAATAGTTATATGATAACTAGATCATAGCCTCCCATTAAGGTGAGTGATAATGAGTCCGATGTCTTGATAATCATTGGAGGTACTCCATGCATGGTGCTTGTCAACCATCGGAATTATCATTCATTATATGATAAGTCAGCATAACTATTAAATAAACAGTCAGGTGAGCCGAGCTTCACTCGGGCTTGGTTGTCTATTGATAGATTATACTGATTATATCATTTAATGGTTGGACCTAACCAGAACTTTTAGTGGAGGCACTTCATGCCTGCTGAAGAGGTACATGGGGAAAAACTGAACACTAAGAATTGTTTGGGGAAACAATTGGTTTTAAACCTACTCTTAGATGCATATAGGTTAGCCAAGCTTTACTTGGGCCTGTATGTAGTTTATGTAGATCTTAGTGCCCAATTCTTTGAATTGGGGTGTAGAGGCTGCCAATTTGAACAAAATAGTGAAAGAATCTTTAGACTAAAGTCCAAGTCTTTAGACTGAATCAATTTATATACTAATAAACTTTAGTTTTTCCTTATGCAGAACATGGCCACTAATTTATCATTAAGGTCCCTATTGGATAGTGACAAATTGAATGGTTCCAATTTCAATAGCTGGTTCAGAAAACTTAAGATCGTCCTTGAGCATGAGAGGATTCTATATATTCTGAATAATCCTGCACCAAAGATACCTGATGCAAACACCTAAAGTTCTGAGAGAGACACTTATCAGAAGTGGCTCAATGATAGAACTAGCGTGCGTTGTATCATGTTAGCAGCAATGAACGATGAATTCGGTCACCGGTTCGAGAATGCTCAGCCAGAAGAAATCATTCAAGCATTGAATGAATCTTTCGGCACACCCGACGATGTTGAAAGGCACAAGACTAGTTGTGCTATTTTCAATGCTCGAATGAGAGATGGATCTCCTGTCACTGATCATGTATTGTACATGATCGAGAAGATAGAACTCCTAAGCAAGCTCGGCTTTCCCTTACATGAGCAGTTGAAAAAAGATGCGGTCCTGAATTCCTTGCCA
This sequence comes from Calamus simplicifolius, assembly GCA_900491605.1. Taxonomy (NCBI): domain Eukaryota; kingdom Viridiplantae; phylum Streptophyta; class Magnoliopsida; order Arecales; family Arecaceae; genus Calamus; species Calamus simplicifolius. The sequence continues at coordinate 416,691 of UESW01004559.1, read as the reverse complement.
CCATCCTTCCGACCTTTCCTTACTCATTTTCGAATGACAAAGCCTGCAGTCAACTACCACGGTTTGTTGGGGTTGTTACAAAACTTTGAGAAGGATAACCAGCTCTCTAAGGGTTTGGTTAATGTGGTTAAAGGAAATAAGGTAGGGCGTAAATCCTTTGGGAAAGGGAAGAAGAAAAAGAATAATAAAAGGGTGCAACATGCTAGGACATCTATAAGGGATCAGATGCAGAAGAAAAAAGTTGATAAAAGTCAAGCTGAATGCTTTCACTGCAAGATGCAAGGGCACTGGAAGAGGAACTGTCCTCTTTACATTGCCACACTTGATCCAAACAGGCCAAAGAAGAAAAAGGAGCAAGATGTTGCTCAACAAGGTATTTATATGATAACCTTGTAATTTTTCTATATAATAATCAGACCTGGGTATTGGATACCGGGAGTCCTTTTAACATTTGCAATTCATTGCAGGGACTACAGGTCACCAGAAGATTTGAGGACAATGAAAGATTCCTAAATGTCGGCGATGGAAGATTAGTTCCAGTACTAGCATTAGGAGTTCTTGAAATAGTTTTCAATAGAAATGTCATTATACTAAATGATTGTCATTTTTGCCCAACGTTCTTATTGAACGTAATTTCTGTAGGCCTTCTGGCCAAAATAATTATGAAATTTTAATAAAGGATGTTACTTTGAATATCATTATGAATGGAGTCACTATAATGATTGGGCATTTATCTAATGGCATTTATATATATCATAGCCTGTGAATGTAGTGTACCAATCAAGTAAGCGCCCTAGAACAACTGATGTCACAGATATTTATCTTTGGCACCATCGGCTGGGTCATATCAACAAGAATAGATTAAACATGTTAACTCAGGAGGGCATCCTTCGAGTTGATGATTGTGAATCATTAACTACATGTGAATCATGTCTTCTTGGTAAAATGACCAAGTCATCTTTTACTGGAAAAGGTGAAAGAGCCAAAGAGCTATTGGGTCTAGTACATACTGATGTATGTGGACCAATGAGCACTTGTGCCAAAGGTGGATACTACTACTTCATTACTTTTACAGACGACCTTTCTAGGTTCGGTTATGTCTATCTTATGCGACATAAATCTGAATCGTTTGAAATGTTCAAACTATATCATAAAGAAGTAGAAAAACAAACAGGAAAATGTATTAAGACCCTTCGATCAGATCGAGGAGGCGAATACCTTTCCAATGAATTTGTGACATATTTAAAGGAGAATGGGATTCTCTCCCAATGGACTCCTCCTGGAACACCGCAACATAACAGTGTGTTGGAAAGAAGGAATTGAACTCTGTTAGACATGGTTCGGTCCATGATGGGTTTTGCAAGCTTGCCAATATCATTTTTGGGATACGCATTAGAATCAGCTTGTCATATTCTTAATAAGGTTCCAAGTAAGTCTGTTTCTAAAACTCCACATGAGATGTGGTATGGACATAAACCGGTTATTACCTATCTGAGAGTCTGAGGGTGTCCGGCTTATGTGAAACGTGCAAAATCAGATAAACTTGAACCTAAATCTGACAAATATTTTTTCATCGGCTATCCGAAAGAAACAAAAGGATATTACTTCTACAATACTGAAGAACAAAAGTTGTTCATTAGTAATAGAGCAGTTTTTCTTGAAAAGGAGTTCCTTAGTGAAGGAACAAATAGCTCTAATGTTGAACTTGAGGAAGTTCATCAAGTAGAAGGAACAACACAAACCAGTGAACCCCTAGAATCTGAGTTGATTAGATCAAACTCAAAACCCATTTTAGATGCACCATTAAGGCGATCTGGTAGAGTACCACATCAACCGGATAGATACTTGGGTTTCTTGGTCCAGAACGATGATCCTGTTGAACTCGATGAGAACAACGAGGATCCGATCACCTATATGGATGCTATGCAAAGGACTGACTCTAATAAATGGCTTGATGCCATGAAATTCGAACTTGATTCCATGAAGGACAATAATGTATGGACATTAGTTGACCCACCCGAAGGGATAAAACCCATAGGGTGTAAATGGGTTTTCAAGAGGAAAAGAGGCGCAGACGAAAGGTAGAGACCTATAAAGCATGTCTGGTTGCCAAGGGGTATCGTCAACGTTATGGTATTGACTATGACGAAACGTTTTCTTCTGTGGCAATGCTGAAATCCATTCGGATTATGCTAGCTATAGCAGCACACTTCGATTATGAGATTTGGCAGATGGATGTTAAAACCGCTTTTCTAAATGGTGATTTAGAAGAACAGGTGTATATGATACAGCCTGAAGGTTTTATATCTGAAGACGAGTCTAAAGTGTGCAGGCTACAGAAGTCTATTTATGGACTTAAGCAAGCATCAAGGAGTTGGAACATACGATTTGATAAAGTGATCAAATCTTATGGCTTTATTAAGAATAAAGAAGAACCTTGCATTTATAAATGGGCTAACGATTCTGTTATTGTATTTCTTGTATTATATGTGGATGATATTCTCTTAATCGGGAATGATATCCCTGCATTACAAGGAATAAAGACATGGTTATCATCACAATTCTCCATGAAAGATCTGGGAGAAGCATCATACATCCTAGGGATGAAGATCTATAGAGATAGATCTAAGAGGATGCTAGGTTTATCCCAATCTACGTACATTGACACAGTGCTAAAGAGGTTTAGCATGGAGAATTCCAAGAAAGGCTATCTTCCGATAGGCCATGGAATTCATCTTTCTAAGAAGGATTGTCCGACAACTCCTAATGAAAGAGAACGTATGAGTCGAATTCCATATGCTTCGGCAGTAGGATCGATTATGTACACCATGACATGTACAAGACCAGATGTGGCATACTCACTAGGAGTAGTGAGTAGATACCAATCTGATCCAGGAGAAAAACACTGGCAAGTTGTTAAGACAATCCTTAAGTATTTGAGAAATACTAAGGACCAGTGGTTAGTCTATGGAGAGTCTGATTTGAAACTTGTTGGATATACTGATTCCAGTTTTCAATCAGATCATGATGATAGCAAAAGTGTATCGGGTTTCGTGTTTATCCTAAATGGTGGAGCTGTTTGCTGGAAAAGTTCAAGCAACATACAGTGGCAGATTCGGTGTGCGAGGCAGAGTACATCGCTGCATCAGATGCTGCGAAAGAAGCTGTGTGGCTGCGAAAGTTCATCTCCGAGCTTGGAGTGACACCTTCCATAGATGAACCAGTCCTGTTATACAGTGACAGCACTGGTGCCATAGCTCAAGCAAAGGAACCACGAGCACATCAGCGCACCAAGCACATACTGCGCCGGTTTCATCTTATTCGAGAGATAGTAGACCGAGGTGACATAAATCTTCAGAAGATTGATGGAAAGGAAAACCTAGGTGACCCATTTACTAAAGCACTCAGCATCAAGGAGTTTGACAACTATAAGTTGAAGATGGGTATTAGATACTGTAATGAGTGGCTTTAGGCTAAGTGGGAGTTTGTTGGGAATTGTATCCTAAAGCCAATCATTTGATGATTGTGCTGATGTAAATTGTATATAAATTGATATATTAATAAAAGTTATTTGGCAGTTTATTCATTACAAGAACATCTTCTTAATACTCCTGAAAGTAATGAAGCCCTTAGGATCTTCCTCACGATAAAGGAGGATTTATCTTAGAAGGTCCTTAAAAGAGTTCGCGACCAAATGATATACTATGACAGGGCCATAGTACTATCAATTATAGGACGTTGTATATCATATTTGTTGGTTATCCTCTTAACCAAGGAGTGTAGAGACACTGGTATGACATACAGGTGAAAGTGTAGGAGTACATTTCACCGAACGTGACTCATTTTCGGATACTCTGCTGTCAAGAGTTAATCCGAGAAGATATAGGTATAAGTATCCTTCAGACCTGAAGATCACAACCAGTGGCTTACAAGCAACTCATTGTACTTAGGTGCCGGACCACCTGGATTTCTAATCCAGCTACGAAAGGTTACTGGGTGCAGTCAAGTACTTGTGGTAGTCAGTTGTGGATCAAGATGGAATTTGACCTATCCCATTAAAAGGAGAAATGCTTGTGTTTCAATTTAGCAAGACCTTGGCCAAGGCACTTCATGTGAAAGTCACATGATCACTAAAGTTGAAATCACTTTATGGATTTGCTATTTAGAGTTGACAGGCTCTTAAGCCATCCTTAGCATTTGTGGTCAAGAGGATGAATTATACGGTAACTGTTTCTTAGGGTTCTTGGAGTTTGCTCGGCAACTCTTCGACCTATCCGGACGTCGGGTTCCATTGCTAGATGGGCACATCGATTAGTATAGAAAGTTGTTTCTATGCTACCGGCTTAGGTTCGAACCTAGAGAGTCACACGCATAGAAGTTTCCTAGGATGATCTATTTGCTGATCAACGATTGAGAATCGTATATGATTTAATTAATCAATTTGATTGATTGAATTATCTCAATTGGGTTAAGTACAATTGAATAAGATTCAATTTGGTTTAAGTCTATTAGAAGGACAAGTCAATTTCAAATATTGATTTGAAATTAGACTTGATTTGAATTTAAATAGATTCAGGACTAGCCAAATTTGATTTGGGCTTGGACCATGATCTATGTGGGTTAAGTCAAATAAATTCAGATCAGAACCCAAACCTCTCGAATATGGATCTCATATGATGAGATGGCTAAAATCTCATCTCATGAGATAGAATTTAATGCATGACATTTATTTACCGAACGTCGGATTTATCCCTCGTCTCTTTGGTTTTCTCGAACGACGGAACTAAACCAAACGCCGCGACTCCTTGGTTTTCTCCGAACGTCGGAATTAAACCAAGCGCCGCGCCTTCGGCGTCTCTTCGCTTTTGCCAAACGACGGATTCTTAAATGTCAGAATTAAATGTCAAGGCTAAATCGAGACTATAAATAGAGGGCATTCCCTCACCAGAGAACACAGAACAAAAATAGAACAACAATACACGATTTGTCATGGATTGTAATTCTAAATTGTCGTGGATTGTAATTCTAAAATGTTAGAATAGAAAATCCTGGTGATTCTGGTGTTAGCGGAAGCCTGGTGGATCTTGGAGGAAGATTCAAGTGAGAGGATTCAAGATCAGCAAAGCTATTTTTCCGCGAGCTAGCACTCCAGAAATCTGATCATTCGGGGCTTCGCGTGGACGATACTAGAGGCCGGACGATTGAACGGCTGCAGAGCAATAAGGATTTACCTACTGTTCTTAAGGTAAGTGATTTGATCCCTAGATCTTAAGGCAGGCTTCAAGATAATAGTGTGACTAGTCATCTTGAAGATCAAGATATGATCTTGATGTTTTTATATGCATATTTTAGATCAAACGACCCTGAATATATAGGCAAAGATATGATCTTGATGCATATTAGATAGATTAATATGTAATCTTTTAATTTTCGCAATGATAATAGTTATCAATTTTTAAAAATATGCATGCCTTAGAGACTATTTCTCCAAACACTCGAAGGAAGACGGTGACCCCTTTGTATTCTCGAAGGCCTGAGAAGATCTCAGCTCATCTGACGCCCATCGCAAGTGATTTGGCAGCAACAGATTTGTTTATTTTGAAATTAGTAAATAGTACCATGAGTTTGCAATTGAGTATTTACTATGGTTATATGTAATTACTAATATTTTGCAAAATAGTGGATTTATAAATATGCAAAAGATGAAGGATATGATTATTTTGACTTTGAAAAATATATTGGTACTATTGACATATATATATATATATATATATATATATGCAATTGCTAATAATGTTCAAACCACTATATATGGAAAAAGTTTATGCTTATGTTGATACATGATATGTTACATGCAACATATGATGATGATAATTGAGATATACTTATATGTGTCATCGCAGTTCTCATATGATGTGAAATGATGTGATATGCCAAAAAATACGGGACCCACCTTCATAGAGAGAATATGTGGAGGACACATATTTGTAAGGTGTGTTATGATTGATTATGATATATGACATAACGTTGGTACTAGGACCCTTCCTCTTAAGGGACATTTAAAAGTGATACACCAGTTAGGTGTTATAAAACCGTGGGACACATAAGAATTGGTAATTATATAGATACAGTAGGTTTGTTTACATTGCATATTTTGGTATTTATTGTATAATTTAACTTTCAAATTACTTTGACCTGATGATATGCATATTCTAATAACATAGCAATTGTATTTGAAATTGAAGGCTTTTTACATATATTTTACATGAAAATATTATTTGATAATGTCTTGAAATGATTATATTATATTATATTAGGCTTACTTGTTGAGTATGAGCTCATTTAAATCTCACAATGTTTTTCAGAGCCACAAGACTAAAGAAGGAATTATGGGGTAGATGAAGCTTCTTTTAAAATAAATTAAATTCAATTTTGATGTAACCCCAGTGATTTATGTTTGTAGGGCATGTAGCCCAAAACTTTTTTTTTATGGTTTGTATTAATGTTATTGATTTTGATTGACATATAGTTATTGCCTCTTATCGAATTAAGTGTTATGATTTTGAACGACTTGCTTGCCTAGCTTGCGGTGGATTATCATCGTGAATCAAATTTTGGATATGGAGCTTGACGGAGGCAAAGAGGAATAGGCCCCACTGGTGCCTTGTTTCTTCTTTCTTCCCCGATAGGAATTGGGACCATGAATCCCTTCGGTGATACAGAAAGAGCCATGCTCTTCTTCGTTCGGCGATGGGTGATGGAACTTGCCAGCATTCAAACTCACCGTGCAATTAGTCCTCACGTTGTCTTTGGCTATGATAGCACATTCTCTCCGCTCACACACCAATGAGAGGCACGATCTGCCTCCTCCGTCCTCCTCCGTCCATGGTGATCATCCAACTTGGGTTGGTTCAATCAAGACCGCGAAGGGTCCTCACCATATGTGATCTCACCGCTTTGAGATTCGTGCGATTTTCAATCTCTCTTTTGCTACCTTCATCGATTGATAAAAATTTCAATATAAAGAAAATAGTAGGGATTGTAAGAAATATCTGCTCACAAACCTTTTTTTTTAAAATCTTAAGCTTACAGGCATTCAGCAGAAATGGAATACTTCTTTGGAATTTTTTATCTCTGTGAACTACTAACTCTAAGATCGAAATTATGCTTTTGTCATATGGATGAGATACTTAAAAAGATAATATGCATCTTATCAATTTTTTGTTTTGTATTTTATTTTTTCATAGTTTAAAATAATATAAATTATTTAAATTTAAAATTGATCTTCGTAATCAATGAATGAGATTTGTTCTCCCTCAAATGATAAAAGCATTTTCAAGTCAAACTAACTGCCTTCCTAAAAAAGAAAGAAAGAAAAAGTATAAGAAATCTAGAAGTTTTTCTCTGCAAAAAATTCTTCAATATTCAAGCCATACAAATCTAACTTAAAAAAAGTTCTCTAGCTCTTGAATGAGTTAATAAGACCTAAATAAGAAATTTTTAAAAAAGTTATTTACTTCAAAAAAAAGTATAAACATGAAATATTATTTTTTAGAGTTCTTGCACTGAATGACACTAATAATCTTGATTTTAGAGGAAGTGATAATAATGAAAAGATATTTTTTGAATAGATTAACTAATTTTCTATCAAATGACTTTATGCTAAATAATTTTTTTTTTGATTAAAATAGAATAGTTTAACAACCGCAAAATTTCTCTTTTCATTGAGATTAGTCAATTAAATTGGCTCACGTCACAGGTTATTGGGAAAGCTAGTTATTGCAATAAAGGGAGGGCAACCATAGGCTGCCAGCATAAAAGCAGTACATATACATGACAAAGACCTACGACCTACGACATTGATATGTCCCTCAAGAGACACTTAGCGTCAATGAACCTAACAAATCTCGACCCTCTCTTAGCCACATATTAGTTAGTTCGACGCAATTGATAAGTTGCTGTCAGATAAAAAAGTCGTCTAGCTTAGATGCACCGAGTTCACGGTGCAATTGATTGGAAACGATATGGCTCTAAAAGGCTAAAACTTCCAAAGGCTTGGCCTACTAGCCGATCCCACCTAATTAATGCTTAGATGTCGACTTTAACAATATCTACTTGCGCTTGCGGCTGTGGGTGCGTCGTCACGATAGGAAAATCAACTGCGAAGATAATGACGTGGCAAATATGTGTCGATGTGGTCACCCGCAGCCCAAAATATGCAGGCAATCCGCAGCATAGCTTGCCCTAAATACATTACCTCTTTCTCTTTGGTATCCATACCCAATGTTCTATTATTCTACTACACTGACCTAAGGAAATTAACTCGATGGGACAAAACAACTCATGGATGCGTCGTGGCGATATTTTATCGGCGCAGATGCAGCACCAGGGCGGCGAAAATGGTCCATCACGGATCCTTCCGGCAGACCGTGATCTTTTAGAAACGACGGTTATTTGAAACGCGTATTTTTTTTTTTTTTTTTCTTCCTAGGGTTCCATCGCCGCGGCACGACGTTTCCATGATTGTGGTCGATTGGTGACTGCGCGGCTGGTAATCCAGGAGCCGGTGTCAACGGTGAGGTCACACACAGCCGGGGCAATGGAAAAGAACAGGAGATCCGTTCATGGAAAAGTTCGGCGTCCTAGTAATTATTACCCTTCTATCTTTATTACCCTTCTATCTCCCAACTCCCCCGGCCCAGCTTAAGTTTTTTTTTTGCCTCCACTCGGTCTCGGTCGCGTGACAGAAGAAATTTAAATCGTACCGCCCTACCTGTGTCTCAGATTCGACATGACCTTTTTCTCTGATGCTAACGTAGCTACCCGAGGGCGGCATGGAAAACCCGCCTTACCCGCATTAATTTGAGGGGGAAAAGAATGAAAACTTAGCGAAGAAAAGAGGGAAAGAGAGCCTCCTCTCCCCCACTCTCTCTCTTTCTCTCTCCGTGGAGAGGCCCACAGGTTCCCAAAAAAAAAAAAAAAAAGCGAAGGGAAGTGTAACGGAGAGGGAACCCCTGCATCAGGACAAACGAGCCGACAATGAGAGGAACGCGGAGCGGCGGAGGCCAGGCGCGGGTCCTTCCAATTTCCAACGGAGGATCCCACGTGCTGTGCCTGCGCGCGTGCCTCGCGTCATTAAACCACCTAGCGTGCCTTGGACGGCACCGAAGGCGTGAGGGCGCGCCTGGGGGACAAAGCGTTCGCGGTTTCGAGGAACGGAGGCCGTTCTCTTTCCCTTTCGTGGAACGCGTGGGGTGCCGGTACGGTGGGGCCAGCGGCGTGGCTGGAGCCGTCTCGAGGTTTGCTGTCACATCCGGCCGTTTCATGTGGGACCCGGGCTGCAGCCTGAGCAATTTCCAGTTCTCTTTCTCTCTCTATGATCAATGCTGCTCTCGGTTTCCTTCAAAAAAAAAAAAAAAAAATTGCAACTCTCATTCATTGACCGTTCTCTCTCGCTGTTAACATCTGGTGGAGTTTGGCTGATTCAAGTTGCAACTCTCTCTGTCACTTGGATGCAAACATGAATACATGATAAGAATCAGGATGCTTTCAGCTCAAAATTCCACCACTTGTCAACTCTCTATGGCTGACAAGCGGTGGAGAGACACCACGCATTCCTGACACAGTTAACATTAGATTTCACTAATCTTTGTTGAGCTGAAAGATAGCAGCATATGTCGCAGCTAAGATTGTTTTGGATCGAAAAATTGAAATTGAAGCACCTTGTGAAGGTAATCGCTGAGACCTACCATCACTAACCAACCATGGGTACAAAAGGAAAGAAAATTCTGGCACGAAGTAGCTTAAATGACTATAGAATTCGCTTAATCATACGCATCACGCAACACCCCGCATATCGTAGTTGGAAGATTCGATATTTCCGGTTCAACCTCAATTATATCGATGGTTCTGTTTTGATAATCTGCAGCAATTATAGATTAGTTACATGAAGAGTATGATCATGCTTCTTGTTTTTTATATTTTAGATGTCATTTAACCTACCAATTAATAAGGTCTGTTAATGGCTGAGAAAACAGGTGGTGCTTATATTATATATGCCAGGATAAAGTATTGTCGAGGACATCGTGGTTCGATTTTTCTTATCAGGACAAGATATATATATATATATATTAAGCAAGCAAGCGACTCACGCGGTCAAACCCTTCAAATTTACCATGCCAGGCTTTTGTGATCCTAAGCGTGCAGGAATTAATTACAAACTCGGTTCGGTACATGGCCACTGCGCGCTTTTGTTGAACAAATGTGCAAGCCTGCTGAACTATTGGCACGAGATTCCCGGCAGCAGCAAAAGAGCCTTTGCCTTGGCATTCACTTCAGACCTTTAACGCAGGGACGCAGACGGCGTGTACCAGTCGGAGACGGGCGCTCTGGCGTCGCTGGAGTCATGCAAAGAATAGCGTGGTTTCCTCTCCAAACTAAATTCGCAAAGGACTACATGGTCCAGTTGAGGTACAGGGGAGGAATTACTGCAGCTTGATATTGCCATGGGATGGGATATTTAGTTATTTACTTCTTGGCATCGCGTGCATTTTGCTCAAGGGGTAGGTGTGAATTGATGACGGATAATTAAGCTGGTCGTGCATTGACAGTAGTAGCTTTAAATTCATAACTACCATGTTGTACCAGATTTAATGTTGCCATGTTGAATGAAATTTTATTTTCTTAATCTTTGTTGATTGAGGGGGATTCTATGACTGTTATTTCTTGGTTTATTAGAACTATATAGATGAATCCTCAAATTCAATCCTGAGGGATTGCTGGTATTTGCTGCGGGAGCTTGATTCTGCCCAAATCCGCCACATCTATCGTGAGGCCAATTCGACGGCGGACTGGGTGGCGTCCTTTGCTGCTCAACATGCGGGTCCATGGGATTGGAAGCCAGGCGACCCATGTCCTATTATTTTACAGTAGATTTTAACTTCTGATGTATCTGGGCTGACTCATTCTAGAATTATATGATCGCCCGTTTGTAAAAAAAAAAAAAAAAAAAAAAAAAAAAAAAAAAAAAAAAATAAGATAAGTTTTTCAAAGAGCATGTTGATTTATTAGATATGCAGAGGGGAAAGGGTTTTGCAGCTGTCATTTGGCTGGAACTCGTCTCCCGCTAGGGTGATGCCCGAGTTCAAAGTCTTTATATTATTTTTCATTTCTTTTGAGGCATAGTCCAGCGTAGCCTGGCTGGTTCAAAGGAAAAGGCTCTGTGCACTGGCCTCATGTGCACAAAGCGTGCCATCAAATTTGCATGCTCATATCATTGTGCATGCAATACGCATCATAATTTATTGGACTATGGCACGCATGATGGTATGAACATATTTGATGCGCACTTTATGCATTAGAGACCGATGCATAAAAACTTTTTCTGATTCAAATATGATTAAAACTAAAATTGGGCCGGGCTAGAGCTGGCTACAGGCCTGGCTTAGATCTGAAATAGCTTTCGAATTCTTCTCCGGTTTGTGCTTGGGCTTGGTCTTAAGTCTAACTAGACTTGACTCAAAAAAGAATGTTTGGACTGAATTGGGCCTGACCCAAATCAGCATACTTGATACAAAATATTTAGCTTGAGTTGTCCAAAATTCTTAGACCTAACTAGAAAGACTCAATAGAAGATCCCAAGAATAAATTCAAGCTAAAAAGTAATAATGATGATGATGACAATAGGGAGGGTATGCTATCATTTGTACTCACCTTATGATTAGAAACTCTATACTAATCTGCAATCCTTGCCCACCATGAGGTGTGTTGGAGTGCCTTGAACCCACTTGAAGGAGTACTTAAATCCCCAAACCCAACTCAACTTGCTTTGTTCTATCTTTTCTTTTTTCATCATATAATCAAATTAATAAAAACATAAATATTAGCATCTTAAATAACATTAAATAACAAAAAGGAAAGGAACTCTTAAAATGAAGGAAAATCATAAAGAAAGGAGAGGCTATTGTTGCAGAGGAAGGAGAGGTCATAGATGATAGCATAGAAGAAAAGAACTTGATATGAAGTAGCGAGGGTGTAGGGAAAGAGAAGATGGCGAGTGTTTTAGGCTCACATGCCAAGAAAAGTATTTGAAGCTTTTATGAAATATACTGGGTTGGATCCAAAGCAAATATGTCATCACTGTCTCCATCACATATACACTTCGAGTTTAATCTCTAACATTCATCCCCACCTCTAATTGGAATTGTAAAACTCATCCTATTAGGGTCGGCTACCTGATAAGCAGGCCCAAATTGCCTCTTACAAGAATTTTGCCCAACTTTAAGGTCGGTTTATTCGAGCTTAACTTGAATAATCTCAGAATAGGCTGAGGATCCCAGTAAAAGCTGGCCCAATCCAACAGGCCTTAGAGCACGTTATGACCTTTTCCAACCCAAAATATAGGTTTGTAAAACCAAAGAAAAACACAATTTGAATGATGAAATTTTGAGAGATGATGATGAACAAGAAAAGAGGGTTCAAAGTCATTAGTCTTAATATGCCACATATTTTCTCTGAGTTGAAATTGGATGGGATGGAATCATATAATGATAATGATGATAAAATGCCAATAGAATGCGAGGATGAGAAAGTTAATAGGTCCTTATTTGTCTCCCTCTCTCTCTTCTCTCACACCCACCCAAAGGGTGTGAAGGGCCCTTCTCGTCGGGTTCTCCTTATAAACTTTCATTAATCGTGGAAACTGATACGCGCCTTCATGAAGTGCATTAGGAGCACTTCTTTGAAGTTCTGGAGTCTCTGTGATTGAAGACATGGTGTAGCTCTTCCCAGATTACATATCTGAAATTATTTAATTCACAACAAGCATGCAATATAGATTAACACTTCTTCTATCAAAATTTTTGACTCTACGCAGGCGGTGCCATAAATAAATAAAATGCAAAGATATTGATGGATGATATAATTAAGAGGTTGAAATGGACTTTTGAATGAATGAAGTTGAAAGATTGTTGCCTTGAACCCATAGATTAAAGGCTCATTGTGTGTTTTTTTTTTTTAATGGGTAATTCATTGTGATTTGAGAGGGTGTCGAATTGATATATGATTCGCAAGCAATGTAGGAAGGAATTGGGACCTTCTAGATGGCTCTTTAATAGATAAGTTTAGATGGAAGAAAATGCGGAAGAGAGAAGAAGAAAGAAGGAAAAGAATAAACAAAATCTAATTTGAGACGATGAGAAAAAAAGGGAGATGGAAATGGGAGTTATACATTCCCCTTTATTTTTTCTCAAAAGTCTAAATTTTTTTATCTCAAATAAAAAAGTAGAAAAAATATTTTATAATTTCTATCTTTTTTTAAATTCTATTCCTATAAATCTATAAATTAGTTTAGAGTCATCTTATGACAGAGGGTATATTTATGATTATATAAATATAACTTTTTTTTCTTTTTTTATTCAAAAAAATATGAATACAAATTACTCTTCTTTCTTTTTTTCATCCTTTAAGAATTGAAGAGGTGGCAACTCTTTCATTTTTTTTTTTTCTTTCCTTCTTCTTCTTTCATTTCCTCTTAAGATCCAAATAGACTCTTAATTCTTTATTTATCAATTTTATTTTTTAAAAAAGAAACTTTTAAATGGTATTGAAAGGGACATCCAATGTCCCAATTTTATGGAGAAATTGTGGTCCAAATGAAAAGAGCGAAAATTAGGAATAAACTTTTGAGATATGAGTAATCTACTTTACTACTGAAGCAATAATTTGACAAATCTTTAAACATCACCAAATATGAGAGCATGTTATAGAGTGAACTATTATTAGGATAGATTGTACTAAACATTGCCAATGAGTTTACAATGCACGATCATGATGTCCTCTAATGAGATGATTTTTTTCTCTTAAATTTTATGCCATGGAGCACCAATCCTTTGTGGTATGCTCTTTATACTGCAAAATATTATGCATGCTTGAGTAGCCATCATATCGGCATGAACAACTATTATTAAATTTAAAAAATAATAAAAATATTATTAATATTAGTACAAATATGGACTATAGATAAACAATAGTTGTTCACATTTAAAACAAGACACATGATGATTATCCATTTTGTCTTATAAAAAATGTATCACAGAGGATCCTATTTTTATTATGCTATGGTAGTATCAATAGCACAGATGCAATGGTATTGAGGTTAAGTTTTTTTTTTTTTTAACTTTTTAAAGACCATATTGCTATATAAAATCAAGGCATTAAATATTATTTTTAAAGATCATTTATAAGCTTCTTTTTCCCTGTCTTTTTTTTTCTTTTTTCTATCTATCTTTTTTTTTTTTTCCCGAAGAGCTTAGTAAATAAGGCTTTAAAAGTCACTTAATGAGTGTTCTAGGGGCATTTTTCAACAAAACTTATATAACAATAATATTGATAATTTACTTGCAAGTGTTTTTTTTAGTTCTTGCTAATCGAGCTTGGTTTGAATAATTGGTAATCTCTTTAAAGCATGGTAATGACATCTAAATTGCATCTTTCAAAAAAAAAAAAAAAAAAATTAGATGTATCTAAGGATGGCAATGAGGCCAGATGGTAGAACGAGGACCTCAATTTTCATCTTTATTTCTGTTATAAAAAACAATCTTCATTCCTATAAATGAAGATTTTTTTATTCCCATCCCTGCCATATGAGAAAAATAAATTTTCGTTCTCGCTGCATCCCATCCATCCCTTTCTTCTTCTAGCATATATGAATTTTCAGTAAAGGTCATGAAAGTAATTTTATAGATATAAAAATATATAAGGATATCATGAAACAATGATAAAGGCATGGAGTGGGGTGAGGTGGAATAGGGATGTACCTATTCTTATTCATAGTGGGATAAAAATAATTCTCATCCTGGTGAAAGATGAAAATCTAGCCCTAAATAAGATGGGATGAAATGAATCTTCCTATTATATATAAGCTGAAATTATCATCCCTAGGTGTATGTTATTCTAATTGATGGCCAAGTGGTGCATTAAACAACGAGGAGGCCTGTCGAAGTTTGGGCTTTGTTTACCATTGGATGGGCCTTTTAGCCCCTGCTCTTCTTCGTTGACGTCGATGTAGTTGCTTCTTTTTGTTGTCTTATAGCCATAGAATCGTGAAGTTGTTGTCTCTGTCATTCGTTTCTCAGACCATGACCCCAACTAAAAAAGAATCAAGACTCTCCGCACTCCCTTTCTGGATATAGAGAGAGAGAGAGGTGTGTATTAGCATCTTACCAAGTGTGGTTTCTTCATGAGAGAATATCAGGGATAAGGATATACCTTCATATCCCCATCTTTCTCGTTCATTCGGGAACGAAAATTAGGTTGCTGTCACCACTTTGTTACCATCGATTTATGAAATTTTAGTTTATTTCTCCGCAACTCTATCTTCAATAAACTGTAGAAACTCTAGAGGCACGAAGGAAAGTTATCCATAACCATCTTGCATTTCATTGTTATAGTTTATGAAGAATTTTTAACTTATTTTTATTATAGTTTGATGGTGTGTGCAATTATAATATTTTCTTTTTCTTCTATATTAAAATCATTGCCGAAGTCTCTTTTCGGACAAGTTAAATCCACGTAATGAGATAGAATTAGAATCACTTCGCTCGGATGTCGTCAAGATTGGCATATGATATGTATGATCACGAGTTTACTTGCCAAAAATGATTTCATCCAAGAATAAATAAGGAATTCAATAGATAAAATAAAATAATTGATGTTTTCTGTAACGAGGCGCAAATTAAGAAGGGCCGAAGCTTAGCCTCGTATCGTATGATATGAGAGCGAGAAAGGGTGATGGGTCGCGTCTGAAATATAAATAACCGCTTTCAATCGTTGCCATGGCTTGGCGTGATCGCTGGGAAGTCTCCGTCATTTATAAAATTTTCTCCCCCAAATTGAGACAGCTGACGGGAGAAAAATCCTCCATAAGGCTGGTGGCGTGCACCTTGGAGCCGGCACAATATCACTCTCTCGTCGACAGAGCCTCGCTCTTATTTTGTGGCTTCCTTTCCTCCAATCTCAACATCAAGTTGAAAGTAGGAATGATGATGTTGGAGAAAGATTTATCTCGTGCAAGTCACCGGGCAGGGCCTATCAGAAGGTCACGTGACCCAGGTCTTCTGCCTGACCAAGCATCCGGCTGCTTTGGCCTCTGAGAGCTTTGGGATTTTGCCATCTCCATCGAAGGGTTGTGGCTGAGATCGTTAGATGATGGTATGCTAGTAGTTATTTATACCGTGTCCAGGCTGCGTAGATGAAGCTCAATAGATGCATTAGGATATACGTTGACAAAGTCTTGTTGGAAAGTCTAATTTGACTGCGGAACCAATAAAAAAATCTTCCTCCTCTCTCACTCTCTCTGCCCTCCAAATTAGCAAAATCAATTTGGTTGATTTAGTCTACAGTCATCTAATCTTACATGGGTGGCTATGAACCATCAACTAAAATGACAGTTTTGGACTGCTTAATATGATGACTTTGGCCACATTTTCAAATGAAAATGATTGATGACTTAATAAACTTACCTGAAAACGAACCCAAAAAAAAAAAAAAATTTCACTTAGGAACCATTGAAAAGATGCTAAGAGACTTTAAGGGGATTTGATTATGGATGGCAATTGAGTTAGGCTGAGTTAGGGACTTCAATCCTGTTTCGGTTTCCATTTCTACCGAAAAAAACAATCCTTGTTCTTACTTATCCATCTAAATAAAGATTTTTTCTATTCATATCTTTGTCCTTTAAGGAATGATAAATCCCTGTCTTACTCCTTCCAACCTCATCCCACTCCTAATGGTATGCATGAATTTTCAACAAAAAAATTAAATTAATAATATAAATATTCTTTTATGAAGCATAGGAATAAAATTAATAGTTATCTCTTGAATTTATACATACATACATATACACACACATATATATATATATAGGGGATAGACTTGACTACATTCGAATGCGATCAAGTTTAGGATCTGATTATCTTCTTCACTCTTACATCCACATCAATCCTGAAACCATTCTATCTTTTATTTTTTTATTTTTAAAATTAATGAAATATGTGGATCCAAAGATGAAGGAGATGATCTAATTTAGACTTCGCTGTATATATATATATATATATATATATATATATATATATATATATATATATATATATATATATATATATGAAAATGTATAAGGGTGCAATAATACTTGAGAATAAGGCTAATGGAACGCAGATGAGGTGGAGTAGGGAGGGGATATACTTATTCCTATTCTTGCTCCTTTCACATCCTCATTCCCATAAAAGGTAAAGAATTTCTATCTGAAATGGAGTGAAATAATTAAGATAAGTCCTTACTTTTTTGCGTTGAAATTATCATGTTAGATTTAATGAGCATGCCTCAAAATTATATTTTGATACCATACTTCTTGTTGTATGTGAATGGTGCTGGAGAAGTCTAAGAGTATAAAAGCATTTGGATAAAGACATAGAGGATTGAACGATCGATGGCATTGAATGAATGGGATTAAAGCCTAATTTTTTATACAGATATTAAAACAACTACAGTAGTTTGACCCTCCCAAAGTTATATCTCAAAGTACAGAAAGTTTTACAAAAAGGACTTGAAAATAGAAATATTTGTGCCACAAATCAGATCTTTCCCGTGAAATTGGATTGGAAGCTTATGAACGAACCACATGCCCACTGAGCTCGCCTTATGAAAGCAAAATATTATCGAAACTAGATTTATTAATGGTAGGGAAAAAAAAAAGAAAAGAAAAAAGTTCCTCCATGTTTGGGCTGGCATTGGCGAATGAAAGGATCTTATTCACAAACGTTCCTGTTGACTAGGTGGTAATGGTTCCCAAATTTAAGCCTGACATGATCCCGGGATCCCTGGCCTACCATATTATGTGCTACTAAATATTAATAATTAATTAATTATAATAATTATGCTATGGTCCAGGCGTTGGTTGACCAAGATCCTTTAAAATGGAAGGAAGATCACATCAAGAATGCCTTTGACGTAGTCACAGCCAATGCAATCATAACAAGTTTGATGAACTAATGTGGCACTTAAATCCTAATGGAAATTTCACTACAAGATCAGCCTATCATTGTGCTATCAGTTTTTTTTTTTTTTAAATGCATCCTCTCCAAGGCATGCTCATTATGCTCAGTTTTAGCAAAATTTGGAAGGTAAAAGTTCTGAAGTGTATGCAGTTATTGATACGGAGATGATTCCATAAACAAAAGAAATATCTATAAGGCTAATTTGGTTTGGCAAGATTGTCCCAGGCGCCATGAAAAATGTTTAGACTAATAATCGCCTT
Source organism: Calamus simplicifolius (assembly GCA_900491605.1). Classification (NCBI taxonomy): domain Eukaryota; kingdom Viridiplantae; phylum Streptophyta; class Magnoliopsida; order Arecales; family Arecaceae; genus Calamus; species Calamus simplicifolius. The sequence goes on along the minus strand of UESW01004559.1, from coordinate 398,378 downwards.
ATTATTTATCGTTCATTCTATCAAGCTCGTTGGTTTGGATGACATTTAGGCCTAAGGGTCAGTGAGAACAGCTAGCATGAATGGATTGTTGAATGTTTTTCTCCTGGACTTGATAACGATTTCCAAAATTCTCTCTTTTCATCCACCCTTATGTCATCCATTTGGAGCAAGACAAATTTTCCTCACCGAGTTATTAACAGAGCTTGGTCCTAGAAAGATGATTTCGACTTCATCATAGATGGAAATACTCAAGAAGATCGATAGACGGACCCATCTCTTACCAATGTTTGGACTCCTCATCATAGCAGCATAAAAGTAAATGTCGATTGTGCAATCTCATATGTTCAAGAAACAATCAGGGTGATCATTTATGTGATTGATGGGATATTCGGATTATATAAATTTAAAATATAATTACTAATCTCAATACCATGAGTTTATATGCACATATTAGCTAATATAATATAAATCATATGTAAATTCTTTGAAGGATCTATCTCTTTTCCTTCGTGATTTGATTAAGGTTTTATGTGTCGGTTAGGAGAGAGAAGTTCTCTCTCCTATAGGCAATCAAATGTACTATAGTTTAATATATAGGTTAACTATAATATTTATAAAGTAAAGATGCAATTAACTTAAAGTGAATCCTATTCATTGAGGGCCGCTTGCTCACAAGATTCAAGCTTAACATAAGCCTATAGCTCTATAATATCCATCAAATAGTTCAATAGCATAAATAATAATTTAAATTTTAATTAAAAATAATTACCTAGTTTGTATGATGAAAAGATTCTAGCAGTGATCTTTCATTATTCTAAAGTCATTCTAACGATGAAGTTCCAGCAACCGTTTTCAAAAGGGAACTCTTTTCTTCTAGAACCACTCAATTAAACTTTTGGGATTCTGAGGTAGCAACTCATATTGGACGTGTTTTCGTTTTTTTTTTTTTTTTTTTTGTGATTCTGCAATACCATGGTTGATTGCAGTCCTATAATATATTTTAGCTATCATGATTCTTGCTAAGGGGTAAAATCATCATTGCATTATTGACCGCTCATATTGGCAATAGGGTCGCGCCCAACCCAAACACTGTGCTTGCCAGCTGGCGTAACATTCTAGCGACAAAGTCAAATCAGCTTTGATGAAGTCAGATAATCCTGACAACCCGGACGACCTTTATACTTCGGCCATCCAAGACGAGCTATCCTCATTCCTCGGTAACCCGACCTATCCTTATACTTCGGCCATCAGAGCTGAGCTATCCTCATTCCTCGGTAACCCGAGCTATCCTTATACCTCGGCCGTCCGAGCTGAGCTATTCCTCAGTCGTTTGAGCCGATCCATTTTACACTTTGGAAAACCATGCTATTCTTCATTCAGGCCAACCACGGCATTCAAAATACCTCTGCAGAATCCGGCGCGGGAGAGTTCAAATCAACTATGGCTGAATAAGATTTTAGGCGGCGAATCATGCCCAGAAGTGGCCTAAGACCTGCGAGAACGGCCTAGGTCTATGTAATCATTGAATCTCAAGACATCAACCAGCTCTCCCAGCCGTCGATCCTCTAACTGTCAAGATACGGACTCTACTGGATTCATAACAAACTTGATTCGAATCCGTCTCGAATCCCAACAGTTTTCTGACCTTATCCAGAGCACGTCCAAAGAATTAAGTGATCGCCTATAAATACTACCACCCTTAAATCTCTTAGGTACGGCCATTCTATACCCATTCTTTACACAGTTCTTACATTTGCTCTCATACTACATTGAAGCTCCCCTTGAGCTCGGAGCTCTCGAGGGAGAACACCTGCCAAAAAGGGAAGCTCCTCTGTGATAGTCTTCTCCTCACATCTGCTTGCTGTGAATCTCTACTGACTTAGGCGTCGGAGGGTCCTCCACAGAGGGCAACCCCCACAGCACCCTCTGCGTGCGGACTGTCTTGCAGGTTCCATCCCGAGGCAGCGAGATCGGTATCCGGATCAGGAGCCAAAAGCGCACTCGAGTCGGAGAATGGATTTCCGCGGCAACAGAATGGCACTAGAGGAAGGGCCTCAAGTCCCATAAACTTGTGATTCAGGAGACAAGACTCAAGAACCAGAGAAAAGCATCCTCTAATGGCCAATCGGAAGAGAGCTACATCTGAAGCTCAAGATCAGACTACCTCTCAAAGGCCTGATCCGATTAGCAGTGCAGCACCTCCACTACCACCGCCAACTGAAATTCCTTTGCCACAGGCAACGGTGGTAACCTTGGACTAGTTCGCTGCTCTGGTTCAGCAAGTCCAAGTGTTGACCCAGTTGGTCCAAGGATTCCAAGCGATCCTTGGAGCTGCTATCCCTGTTTCTCAGCCTCATGAGGAAGTCGTTGCCCCTGTCTCGCCAGTGATCTCTTCCTCCGATCCGCATGAGGTGGCGGATCGCGGTCATAGGCCCGCGAAGACGAAGCCGGTGCTACGGCGAGCTGGAGGGAAGAGCCCGCTCGGGTCCAGGTGGGTTCGCTCCCCTTCCTTGGTGTCTTCCCAAGATTCGACACCGTTGCCATCTTCTCCTTGCCCGATCCCTCATGCCACTCTGGGTGAAGGGATCAGACAACAGATGCAAGAGATGCAGCGAGAATGGTGTCGGGAGTTAGACGCCGCCAAGCAAGCTCCTCCATCCCAGCCGAAAGCGGAGCAGGGCATTCCCTTCTCCGAGAGGATCATGAGGGAAGTGATTCCCCCTCATGTCAAGCTCCCCGCCATCGAGCCGTATCATGGATCCACCGATCCCGATGACCATCTTAACAGCTTCAGATCCATCATGATGTTCCACGGGGCATCAGATGCGATCCTATGCAGAGCCTTCCCTTCACCTTAAGGGGATCTGCCCGAACCTGGTTCAACAGCTTGAAACCAGGTTCCATTGATTCTTTTGACGAGCTGAGCTGTCTGCTCATCAGCCAGTTCGCTAGTAGCTGTCGCCAGCGACGAAGATCCGATTCCCTCTCCGAGGTCAAGCAGAGAGAGGGGGAATCGCTGAAGAATTACCTCAGCCGCTTCAACACGGCTCTTCTAGAAGTGGACCACCTCAACCATGAAGTGGCCATGTCCACCCTGGCCGAAGGAGTGTCCTAGGAGGGAGACTTCTACCTTGCTATAGAGGTTAACTATCCGAAAAGCCTTTCGGACATGATGTCCCTGGCGGATAAATACGCCAGAGTGGAAGAATCGAGGAGGTCAGCTCAGGCCGAGCAGATGAAGAAGAAAGAGGCAAAGGGTTCGAACAGGCAGCGAGCCTACCACCCCCGCCCCGTGACCGAACTCGGAGTCCAGCCCGAAGGTTTGACCGCTATACTCCCCTCACCCCGCCTAGAGCTCAGATCATGATGGAGATCGAGCGTCAACTTCCTTGGCCCCCTCCTCTTCGAGGCAACGGAGCTCGGAGGGACCCAACCAAGTACTGCCGCTTCCATCGAGACTATGGGCACGACACCGAGGACTGCTGGCAGCTCAAGAATGAGATCGAGCAGCTGATCCGGCGAGGCAGACTGAACCGGTTCAAACCCCCCCTGAGCCAAATAATGAAAGAATTGCCAACCTGAACCTCACTAACTCTCACCATCAAATCCCCCAGTTATCGGCAACGTCAATGTGATAACGGCAGCCGGATCCCCATCTTATTGGTCAGGCGAGGAGGAGAACCCGCCAAAGAAAGCTCGGGTTGATGAACTTACTTTCTCCGATGAAGACCTTCGGGAGGTACAATACCCCCATGATGATGCCTTGGTTGTGTCTCTAAATATGAACAACTATGATGTACACCGTATTCTGATTGATAGTGGAAGCTCTGTTAATGTTTTATATTTCGATGCCTTTGGGAGATTAAATTCCGGGTAGAAAGCCTCCGATCGGTGGAATCCACCCTGGTGGGCTTCACGGGTGACTCCATAATCCCTGAAGGGGTCATCACTCTGTCAGTTCGAGCCGGCACCTGGCCCCGCATGGCTACCGTGCTCATGGATTTCCCCGTGACCAAGCTCCAATCCCCTTACAACGCCATCCTCGATAGACCGGGGCAAATATCTCTCAAGGCCATCATTTCTATCCCTCATCTTGCCATGAAGTCCTCCACCAAATGGGGAGTGGGAGCGGTTCAAGGAAGCCAGATCATAGCTCGGCATTGCTTTGTAGCCGACCTTCAATCCAGAAAACCCGAGATGGATGGGCTGGATGCTCGGGAGGATCTCGCCGAGCAACGAGAAGAGCCGGCCGCAGAACTGGAGGAGGTACCACTTGACGAGGCTCGGCCCGACCGAACTATAAAGATTGGGGCACAGCTTAAAGAAAAGCCTTGGCAAGAGCTGATTGAATTCCTCCGAAGAATGCTGATGTCTTCGCTTGGTCCGCATCAGATATGCCCGAATCAGCCTAGATGTCCTGGTTCATCACCTTAGCATGGACGAAATAGTCCGGCTGATCAAACAGAAGAAGAGAAGCTTCGCCCAGAGCACCAAAAGGCCATTGAAGAAGAGGTGGATAAACTCATCAAAGCCAAGTTTATTCGGGAGGTTAGTTACCCCGGCTGGCTGGCAAACATGGTCATGGTGAAGAAGTCGAATGGCAAATGGAGGATCTACATCGACTTCACTGACCTCAATAAAGCCTACCCAAAAGACAGCTTTCCTCTTCCGCGGATCGACCAGCTCGTGGATTCAACTTCGGGCCACGAAATGTTAACTTTTATGAATGCCTATTCGGGCTACAACTAGATCTGAATGGCGCTCGAAGACGAGGAGAAAACCGCCTTCATCACCGACCGAGGTATCTATTGTTACCGAGTTATGCCCTTTGGTTTGAAAAATACAGGTGCCACCTACCAAAGGCTGGTCAACAAAGTCTTTGAGGAGCAAATCGGTCGGAACATGGAAGTGTATGTCGATGATATGCTGGTAAAAAGCAAGGAGGCATCCTAGCACATCGAGGGCCTTGCGGAGAGCTTCGCTACACTTTGAAAGTATCAGATGAAGCTCAACCCCACTAAATGTGCCTTCGGAGTCAACTTCGAAAATTCCTCGGCTTTATAGTTTCCCAGCGGAGCATGAGGCAAACCCTCAGAAGATCCAAGCCCTACAATAAATGGCCCCGCCTGGGTCGGTCAAAGATGTACAATGCCTCACCAAGAGAGTAGTAGCCCTCAGCCGCTTTATTACTCGGTCAGCCGAGAAATGCCTTCCTTTCTTCAAAGTGCTTCGGTCAGCAAAAAACTTTCAGTGGACCCCAGATTGCCAGAAGTCCTTTGAAGACCTCAAGAAATACCTCGGCTCGCCACCTCTCCTCAGTAGCCCAAAGCCAGAGGAAGTGCTGAATCTATACCTGGTTGCCTCTGAGAATGCGTTGGTTCGGTGCTAATCAGAGAGGAGAACAAAATTCAAAGACCTATCTATTATGTCAGCAAACTGTTCAAGGATGCTGAATCGAGGTATTCTTGGGTCGAGAAGATGGTCTGGCTCTAGTGACATCGGTCCGAAAATTGCGGCCATACTTCTAGGTGCATACTGTCATCGTCCTAACCAATCAACCCCTCAAGACAATTATCCATCGCCCAGAAGCATCAGGAAGAATGACCAAATGGGCTGTCGAGCTGAGCGAGCATGACATTCAATATCAGCCTCGTCCAGCCATTAAAGCCCAAGTACTAGCAGACTTCCTCCTCGAATGCACCATACCCGAAGATGGCTCTGTTTCGGATACCCTCGGACAACCAAAACCCAGCGCCCCATGGTTGCTTCATGCCGATGGATCCTCCAGCGCGGGTGGCTCTGGCGCCGACCTGGTCCTCACCAGCCCAGAGGGTTCAACCTTTGAATACGGCATTCATTTCTCCTTCCCAGCCTCGAATAATGAAGCAGAATACGAAGCCATGCTCTCCGGACTTTGAATCGCCTGTGAGCTCAAAGTCAAGAAACTAATTGCCTACACCGACTCTCAATTGGTGGCTGGCCAGGTGTAGGAAGAATTTGAGGCTCGAGAGCCGAACATGGTTCGATATCTCCAAAAGGTATGTGATCTATCCTCCTATTTCGATGAATTTAGAATTGCTCAGATCCCGAGGACCAAGAACGTGTTCACCGACCTACTATCCCACTTGGCAACTACGGATTCAATGGATCTCGAGCGAAAGTTCCATTTGGAGGTCCTGGAGAAGCCCAGTGTCGCCGATGCTGACCAGATAATGTAGGTTGACACCGAGCCCTCCTGGATGGACCCCCTGCACCAGTACCTTAAAGAAGGGTTGCTGTCTGCTGATAGAAAGAAAGCAAGGAAGTTGAAATTGCAATCATCTCATTACGTCTTGATTGATGACCTGCTATATAAGCGGTCATTCTTAATGCCGTTGCTCAAGTGCCTCCGTCCATCGGAAGCCGATTATGCTCTTCGGGAGGTCCATGAAGGCATCTGTGGCAATCACCTCGGTAGCCGTGCCCTATGTCATAAAGTGCTATGCCAAGGATACTATTGGCCGACGATGCAGAAAGATGCTGACATCCTTGTTCGAGCTTGTGATGCATGCCAACGACACTCGAATATCCAGAGGCTCCCCTTTGCTCACCTGACTTCCATCTCATCGCCTTGGCCCTTTGCCAAGTGCGGAATGGATATACTTGGCCCTTTCTCCCTTGCAACGGGGCAAAGGAAATTTTTATTTATCGCAATTAATTATTTTACTAAGTGGGTTAAGGTCGAAACAGTCACCCATATAACCAAAGCCCGTGCCAAAGACTTCGTGTGGAGATCCATCATCTGCCGCTTCGGTCTTCCCCACACCATCATCACCAACAATAGGAAGCAGTTCGACAACCCTAAGTTCCGAGAGTTCTGTGAAGATCACGGCATTCTCCATCGCCTGACCTCAGTCGGACATCCTCAAGCTAACGGGGAGGCTGAGATAACGAACCAAACTCTCATGCAGGGAATTAAAGCTCGGCTCAACCAAGTGCGAGGCAGATGGGTGGAGGAGCTCCATCACGTGTTGTGGGCGTACCGAACCACCGAGAGGGCTTCCACGGGCCAGACTCCATTCAAGATGGCCTTCGACACTGAAGCAGTTATCCCCGTGGAAGTCGGGCTCCCTTCCTCTCGCACCGAAGGCTACTAGGAAGAATCCAATGATGAACAGCTCCGGACCAATTTTGACTTGATAGAAGAAGTTAGGGAGAAAGCCCGAATCCGGATGGTGGCCTACCAGCAAAGGATTGCCCGCTACCATTCAACTAGAGTCAAAGGGAAGTTTTTCTTCCCAGGTGATCTGGTACTTCGGAAGGCATCCATCTCAAAGCCACTGGAGCAAGGAAAGCTGTCCCCTAATTGGGAGTGTCCTTATCAAATTACGGAGGTAATCAGACCCGGCACCTATAAGCTTCAGGATCTAAATGGAAAATCTATTCCTCGGACATGGAACTCGGATAATCTCCGTGCATATCATCAATAAAAGTGCCCTCTCACTACACTCATTTCTGTTCATTGAATTAAAATTAGTTTTCGAAAGCTTGCAAAGTTTTTATAACTCTCCTTGAAAGCTGCAATGAGAAGCAGGTCATATAATCCTCGGCTGGGCCGAGCGATCTCCAGACCTTGGCCGCGCCAAGTAAAATATATCCCAGCTGGGCTGGAAGGACTCCGTACCTTGGCAGCGCCAAGTAAAATATAATCTTTATAATCCTCGGCTGGGCCGAGCGATCTTTGGACCTTGGCCGTGCAAAGTAAAATATATCCCAGCTGGATTGGGAGGACTCCGTACCTTAGCAGCACCAAGTAAAATATAATCTTTATAATCCTCGGCTAGGCCGAGCGATCTCGGACCTTGGCTGCGCCAAGTAAAATATATCCCAACTGAGCTGGGAGGACTCCGTACCTTGGCAGCGCCAAGTAAAATATAATCTTTATAATCCTCGACTGGGCCGAGCGATCTCCGGACCTTGGCCGTGCCAAGTAAAATATATCTCAGCTGGGCTGCAAGGACTCCGTACCTTGATAGCGCCAAGTAAAATATAGTCTTTATAATCCTCGGCCGGACCGAGCGATCTCCATACCTTGGCAGCACCAAGTAAAATATAATCTTTATAATCCTCGGCTGGACCGAGCGATCTCCGTACCTTGGCAGCGCCAAGTAAAATATAATCTTGAAGCCTCGAAAACCCTGAGTAATATATTATATGAAGCCTCGGAAACACCGAGTGATATATTATTTGAAGCCTCGGCAACACCGAGTGATATATTATCCGAAGCCTCGAAACACCGAGTGATATATTATTTGAAGCATCGGCAACACTGAGTGATATATTATCTGAAGCCTCGGCAATACCGAGTGATATCTTTCTGAAGCTTTGGCAACACCGAGTGATATATTATCTGAAGCCTTGGCAACACCGAGTGATATCTTTCTGAAGCCTCGGCAACACCGAGTGATATCTTTCTGAAGCCTCTGCAACACCGAGTGATACATTATCTGAAGCCTTGGTCAAACTGAGTGATATAGTTCTAAAACCTCGGCTTGCCGAGTGATTTCTCAAACACTCTAACGCGACTAAGACGTCCTATTGTGCTTCGGCAGAGGTTAGTAACCTTCCTTCGCTTACCAGCAAGATTATGCAAGTTGTTTCTTTCCAAAGAAATATGTACTTCGTCCCTTAAATAGGACCATGTTCACTACATAAGTTTGCAGGGCCGCCCAGGCCTCCCTCTGGTTTAAACAGAGATAAACACTTCCTCCACATAGGATGGAATGACATGTTAACAAAAACAAAGTGGCAAAAACACTACTAGATTTGTAGCTTAGGCTACGGGCCGGAAAGCACAAAATGAGCGCGGTAACTCTCAACCCAATCACATCAAAAAAAAACAGATGATGAAAGAAGAAAGGGTAGAAAACTTTCTTTATTAATGAAAAATTACAACCTCTTAAGAGGTATTACAAGTGCATCATAGCATAGGAAATACAAATAAGATAAAAGCTCGGCTGAGCAGCTTGGGTCGATAACGATGTCTTTACATCCGACCCCAGAAATTAGAAAAACCAGGCAAGCTCCGTTGAGCCACTGGTTAATGCAAAAGAACAAAGTAGGGCATCCACGGATCCCTCGGATGAATACGTGGAGGGATCATAACCAGGCCAAAGACTGGGGATCCTTATGCCAATGAAGCATCCCCCAAGCGGAGTGCTGGACTACCAGCCACTGCACAACAACATGAGCAGGGAACAAGCAAACCAACACAGCCCTCCTCCCTCTTTACATGGTAAAAGATTCCTCAAGCGGATGAGCTAGGGAATCCAAACCAAGGGAGGAGGCGAAACCCACATTAGCCATGGGGGGTAGGTATGCTTTGCATTTCTGTGGTTCCTGTGGCAAGTGACAAAGGACACACATGAAGCGCATACGTGCGCTCCCCATATGACCTCTGCGGGCCTCCCGTGCACTCTCCATATGACTTCCGAGAATTCCTCCTTGAGGACAGCTTGCTCTTCAGCAGTCTCTCCATCACCCCAGCTATCTAGGACGAACCAGCTTTTAAAAGAGAGCTCAATCTCTCCACTCTCAACTTCAATGAAATAGACGCCATGGAAACTCTTACAGCTCACAGGAAAGGAAAGACTTTGAGGGATGGCCTAGCACCGTCGCTCCCTACCCCCTTTTTTATAGGAAAACAAGCTGGGGGTGATCATTAAAGAAGGGAGTCCTGAAATTCGAAACGCCTGGGCTACGCTGTCACGTGGCGGATCAAGGTAAAAGAGCGCTTTCCGAAGTGTGCCGAATGCATTTCCCAGGCCATGACGCAAGATAAAAGATTTCCTCCTGACCTCGAATCAAGAGTCTTAAATGCAGGAAAATCGTTCGCTGGTCCTTGAGATATGGCAGGCCTAAGAAATCACCGCATGAAAACGATGCCATCCAATGGCAATCGGGTGCTTATCGCGTACGTTAAAAAGATCCACATTGAAAAAGACCAACAGGATAAATGCCTTGCACAAAAAACAAAGCGTCCTTTGGTGAGTTGCGAATCCATCTCACCCGCTTGGGCAGAAAACGAGATAATTTCTTATAGACCAGATTATCCACCAAATCTCGGCCGAGGTACTCGCGCAGTTTTTGGTTATCTCGCGCTGAACCATTTTATGTCTCGGCCAAGCGAACCAATTCCTTACTTTGAAAAAACTGAACTATCCGTCTAACCTCGGCCTCGATCGATACATTTCCTTAATCTCAAACTGAGCTAGCTTACACTGACGAAACAAATCGGTTCAGCTTTGAACAGGCAAGGCATTCAGTTCGAAAGGAGAAAACTGACCCAAAGGCGAGAGTTACACATGATCCACTCGCCGTCAGCTTCTAACGCGAAACGGTCGTTCAGGCGATAAGTGATTTAAAACAATAAGGAAAAACATATGAAAACAAAAGATCCATTCAAGTTTTGGCCAAGATACAAGTCTGAAAGGGGAAAAATACATATGCAACCCTTAAGAGTTAGGGTTCGGATCGGTCTCAGGAGCCTCCTTGGTAACGCCCGGGAGGACTTGGCTTGTTTCACCAACTTCAAATGCCGAAGGAAAAGCTTCGGGTACCTTGGCAGCGAGCTGAGGGTGTTCTTTGGAGCTGTGACCTCATTAGGGCCCAGGATAGCGTCAAGATCGACGTCTAAAATATCATCATACTCAGCTTCTTCGGCCCCCAAGGTATAGGCATCAACATGTTTGACATCCAAAAAAATAAATCCCATTCGGGATGCGCCTGAGAGATATTTGCTCGAGTCTCCTCTTCACGGAACCTAAATGCATTGGCACAAGCCTCTCTATGCTCCTCGGAAAATTGGGCAGAACTCTTTTACTCCTCCACAGCCGAAGCAATTCGGTTGTTGGCTTCAGTTAACTGGCCACCGAGATTGACGTTCATCTGATGACTCACATACAATTCCGCCCTTAGAGCTTTAAGTTGCTCCTGCATCTCAAACTTGATTTTGCCCATCTGCAAAATATCAGAATGTTTAAGCCCACAGGTAAAAGAAAGGTGCCGAAAGCAAACAAATAGGAAGACACCATACCTCTTCCTCCACCGAGCCATTTCATTGCTAAACTCCTGGACCCTTTCCAAGGCCTTCAGCTTGGCCGACTTATTTTGTTGAAGACCTGCCTCGAGGTCATCAATTTGGAACTGTTTATCCTCAATCTCCCGATGAGATTGATTAAGATTAGCAGTAAGTTTGGTAATTTGATCATGCTACCATTTTAGCCGATCTTCCCTATCGGCAAGCCTTCTGCTCAGGACAGCAAGCTGGTCTTGCTGGCGCCGCATCTGCGCTCCTCTTCATCGAGCCTTTTGCCCCAATTATCTTTTTCTTCGGCGTGGCTATTCTTTAGCTCGCCCCATCTCTCGTCGAAATGTTGCCGCATGGCGTTGATTTCATTGACGTGTTTTGATTTGATCTGCGACAATTCCAAACATGCCCTATCCGATTGCTCTCGGAAGCCCTGTAGCTTCTTAACTTGAATTTTGAGCCGAGAGGCTCTTTCAGCCGTGAGCCGGTGAGACTCACTCGCCCTCTCGTAATCGGCCCTAGCGGACGCCAAAGCCCTGGAGAGCTGAGTGGTTGAATCCACTCTTGCCCGAAGGTCGGCCGCTTCTTTTCTGGCTTGAGCGCAGGCCCCAGTGGTCAAACTCAGGCACCAATTCAGCGCCCTTGTGACCAAGGCGTTTTGTGAGAAAAACACAAGTAAGAAACCGTGGCACGGCCGACCAATCAAGAATCCCAACCCCAGTATAGTAAATCACCCGGGAGACGTAGTTTGAAGCCATTGTCATGAGAGTGGCATTGTTAATGTTGGGGAGAAGGAAAGCATCCTTCGATGCCCCGAGCCGAACGAAAGCCGCCTCAATGATATCCTCGGCATTGGGCTCATCTATCGAGGAACTCCCTCCCGCTCGCAAGACAGACCTCATCAAGGCAGTGAGCATATCATCCACCTCCGAGCTGTGGACAATAGGGCTCACGATCGAAGAGCTGGCCTGGGGAAACTTGGCCCGAGGAACCATCAGCTTGGCTTCCTCTACCAGAACTCTAACTTGCAGGGCCTCAAATGCTTCGGCCCCGACTGAGGGAGCCTCGCCCCGAGCATCCCCTCTATCTAGCGATTCCTCTTCTTCTCCCTCTTCTACTGATGCTTCACCCCCGATGGGCTCCACCCGAACTTCAACCTCTTTTGCAACAGCCCTAGGAACCACGGAAGAGAGATCTTCAACGGGAGGTACCACGACCTCCACCAACCTTTCAGTAGGCAGCTTCGCTTGAGCTTCGGCAGCCACCGCTATCTCTCCTAACTCCTCCACCTGGGCGGGGGTCCCTTACATAAGCGGTGGACTCCTCACCGCTGGTGACTGAAAAACCTCCGGTAGGAGGATCGCCGGACCGACGATATTTCTTCGGCATCGTTTGACATAGCTACTATTTGGAGGGGGGGAACCTCGACGGCTCTTTCCGAGCCTCCCCCAATGACCTCCTCTTCTGTCTCACCTCCCTCTGGTAGGGAGGGCTTATTGGTTGCAACTGGCATTTTCGCCTCCTCCATCTTTGAAGCAGAGGAGCGGCGGCCAACATTGTCTCTCCTGGGCTCCCTCGAGCGCAACCCGGAAGGGCGAGCCTTCTTCTCAGATCTATGCTTATCCCCGGAGCTGGAGCCCCTATGGCGCTTGCCCAGCTCCCTCCTTATTTGGCCCGCAAATGCAGACCTCTCGGCTGAAAACACAACGGATGTTCAGTTAAACAATGGCAAGATCATATGAGCATGTTGACCATTAGAACAGAAACTTACCCTGAGGGTAGATGGAGCTAAGTCCGACGGCGAAAAGGGCATCCTCTGCTAATAAGGTGCTGGTAGAGATCTCCTGACCACTACGAAGGGTTGTCAGATCCCTTTTTTCCTATTCGCTCAACTCCATATGCACCTCTGGATCCTTCACATAACTGGCCCACCTTTTTAGAAAATCTGAACTGATGTTTCCCTCGGCAATAAGAAATCGAGACTTCCACCCCTTTATCGAAGAAGGGTTATCAGAAATCATCTTAAATAACTTCCGAGGGCCAATATAGGGCCACTCAGAACTCCTCCCAGAAACAGATTGTAACAAACTCAAAATAAGGGAAGAGTTGCGGTCACCCCAACGCGACTGCACATTGAGATGAACCCGACGAGGTTGCGCCAGCTATTCGAGCCACCATCGTCGGACATATATTGTAAAACCTCATCACCTCCTGTATCAACGGGTGAAGAGGGAATCAGAGACCTGCCCTCAAACTCTCCTCGTAGAAGAAAACTCTCCGGCTCAGCTCGGTTGAAACCCGGTGCTCAGTCCTCGGCGCCCATAAGGCTACATCCAGAGGAACTCTATAATGGCGACGGATCTTATCCAGATCGTCTAAGGTTATCTCAGAAGCAACATCGCTTGGACCACTCATATTGGCTGAATAGAGGATAAGACGCAAACGGACCAGCAAGGGCTCGGAGAGAGAGAGAGAGAGAGCGAAAAATCTCTATGGCAGGGACAAAGGGGCATTGCAGGAAGAATGCCGCCCCAACCCTCTTTAAATAAGTGCTTCAGAAAGAAAGCCCTAGACTTCAAAAACCCCGATATAGGCGCTAGAAATAAAGGACTTCGCCACATGGAACCTCCGCTATAGCGACTTGTTGGAAACGAGGTGTTTCCTCCTCGAGCAGTGGCAAAAAATGATAACATAACAGCAGCCTATCATTCAAGAGATCATCATCGCCCGCCTTTTTGAATCCCCCAAATAAGATTGCTCCAGAATTCTACTCCCTATATCCGAAATTATACTTCGGACTAGGGAGTGGGGGGCATGTGATGAGGGGTAAATCGTCATTGCATTATTGACCACTCATATTGGCGATGGGGTCGCGCCCAACCTAAACACCCTGCTTGCCAGCTAGCCAGGTGGCGTAACATTCTAGCAATAAGGTCAAATCAGCTTTGATAAAGTTGGATCACCCTGACAACCGAACCACCTTTATACTTTGGCCATCCAAGCCGAGCTATCTCATTCTTCGGTAACCCGAGATATCCTTATACTTTGGCCGTCCGAGCCGAGCTATCCTCATTCATCGGTAACCCGAGCTATCCTTATACCTCGGCCATCCGAGCCGAGCTATTCCTCAGTAGTTCGAGCCGATCCATTTTACACTTCAAAAACCAGGCTATTCCTCATTCAGGCCAACCACGGCATTCAAAATACCTATGCAGAATCCGGTGCGGGAGAGTTCAAAAACTATGGCTAAATAAGATTTCAGACGGCGAATCATGCCCAGAAGTGGCCTAAGACCTGCGAGAACGGCCTAGGTCTATGTAATCATTGAATCTCAAGACATCAACCAGCTTTCCCAGCCATCGATCCTCTAACTGTCAAGATACGGATCCTACTGGATTCATAACAAACTTGATTCGAATCCGTCCCAAATCCCAACAGTTTTCAGACCTCATCCAGAGCATGTCCAAAGAATCAGGTGATCGCCTATAAATACCACCACCCTCAAATCTCTTAGGTACGACCATTCTACGCCCATTCTTTACATAGTTCTTATATTTGCTCTCATACTCCATTGAAGCTCCCCCTGAGCTCAGAGCTCTCGAGGGAGAACACCTGCCAAAAAGGGGAGCTCCTCTGTGAGAGTCTTCTCCTCACATCTGCTTGCTGTGAATCTCCATTGATTTGGCGTGGAAGGTCCTTCGCAGAGGGCAACCCCCACAGCACCCTCTGCGTGCGGACTATCTTGCAGGTTCCATCCCAAGGCGGCAAGATCGGTGTCCAGATCAGGAGCAAGAAGCGCACCCGAGTCGAAGAATGGATTTTTACGGCAACAATTCTCTATGATTTTTTTTGGAAAGCATGCTTCTTAACTATCTAATCCATCGTACAATTATCTTAAATGTTTATGTCATTATATAATGCTTTTAAATTTAAGAGTATTTACGGCACCATCCACGACAAACCAAATGCAGTATAAAATTTCCCTAAAAAAATTTGCCAACATGCTTTTATGAAAGAATAAGCTATCAGGTCATGTTTGGTATCACTTTTACGACTTTCTTCTTTTTCTTTTTTTTGTACAATGAATGATTATATTAGTCTAATACGAGTTAACTCTGATAAGTAAGAAAGCAAAATTTATTTAAGTACAATAGAGCAGGGGTCTTCCTGCTTTCAGCTTCAAAATCCAGAATAATAAACCATAGAGACCGCAATACTGTCAGCCGCAGAGTTGGCTTCTCGGTAGACACAACGAATCTGAACTCTATGAGCATCTCGAAGGATAGACTAGATGTCATGGAGTAAAAGGTTGATTAGAACATGATCACAGTAGTCTTGCATGAGCCATCAGATTACAGTAATAGAGTCTTCCTCAATAAAGAGACTATGAGCACAAAGGATCACTAGAGATCATGCATAAATTTCTGGGCTACGAGGACATTATCAGTAATGCAGCGCTCTCCGATGAAGGCCCTCTGCTCAGAAGAAATGAGATGAGGTATCATGTTCTGTAGGTGGATGATTAAGATACGCTTGTACAAGTTAGTGTAAAGCTGATGGGCTAATAGTGTTGAGGAGTGGAAGCATTAGAATGTTTGGGCACAAGACTAATGAGTGTTCAGTTCTAATCAGCAAGAATAGATTTGGATTGAAAAATAACCTGGATAACCTGCACTATATCTTGTTCAACAATACTCAAATAATAGCGGAAGAAAAAGGACGAAAACCCATTGGACCCAGGGGCCTTGTCAGGCCCAAGATCCTATATATAAAGCCATTAGAATCTCATCTGCTATAATCAGTCTAATAAGAATGTTGTTCTCACGTGCAAAGACCTTCTTTGAGTTCGAAACGGGGTGGGAAGGAAACCCATCACCAGTATGCTCTGTCCACTTGGACTAAAAGAAATGAAATAATTGATCCCTGATAATTTGAATATCCTCTTGATAATAGCCCTCCTTATCAGCAAGGTGCCAAATTCTATTCGCTGCATGTCGCTTCAAGGTGGCTTAATAAAAAAATTTAATGTTGCGGTCTCCATTTTGAATCTACTGAATCTGAGACCTCTTCTAGGCTTTTTCCATGAGAAAGTATTTTTTTTTCTTTTAAAACTCACAAAACAGATACCAAATTAAAGTACATCATAAAGGTGACATACTGCCTAATAGAGAAAATTAATAAAGCATTCCCCATATAAGATGCAACTTTGAATGTGATGAAAAGAGCAAAGGTAGCGATGGTCTCTATAAACAATGCATCACATCAGTACCTGGATATGATGAAAAATTAGTAAGAATTCCTTTACCTTAACGTATAGTTGTGGATAAAAAAGTTATTCCAAAAAATAAAATAAAAATAAATTTAAATTTAAAAAAATAAAATACATTTAGTAACTTAGAATATAGGGTCATTAATAGAAAAGTTAATGAAACAAATAGATACAATGGCTAGAAGGAAAATTAACAAAGTTTGCTCTTATAGGAAACCAAGTGAATAGGTGAAAAAATAAAAGAGATTGATAATTTTAAACTTTGATATATAGGCAAAGATAAAAATAAAAGTGAAGTAAAAATTATTATAGATAAAAAACTAAAAGATGAAATTGTAGATATTAAGAGGGTAGAAAATAGAATAATTTTAGTTAAAATTATGATAGATAAGGAATCAATAAATATTATATAAGCATCTTTAAGTAGTTTTAGATAGTGCGATAACAAAAATATTTGGAAGAATATGGATGAATTAATTAAGAAATTTCTACTAGAAAAAGGTATTTATTGAAAGATATTTAAGTAGATATATAGGAAAATATAATATAAATTTTGAAAGAGAATATGGAGGGTATGAATTTGGAGATAACAATAAGAATAAAAATATCATTTTATAGTTTTCGATGGCATATAATTTAATATTACCAAAATATATTTTTAAAATAGGAACTTTCATTTGATAACTTTTAAAAGGGGATATAATGCTAGTCAAATAA
Organism: Calamus simplicifolius; assembly: GCA_900491605.1. Taxonomy (NCBI): domain Eukaryota; kingdom Viridiplantae; phylum Streptophyta; class Magnoliopsida; order Arecales; family Arecaceae; genus Calamus; species Calamus simplicifolius. The sequence goes on along the minus strand of UESW01004559.1, from coordinate 381,324 downwards.
ATTTTTTTTCTCACTAAAAAGATTGATCAAATGTTTTATAAAGATTACAAAGTTATATTGAGTGAGGATCTAACTATACAACATAAGTTAATGGTTATGATTGTATGTATTCAAAATAAGAAGAAAGGTTATAAGGTGTAAGAATTCAAGGATTAAGCGGTGGAATTTGAAAGAAGAGAAATTAATAATGTTCAAAAATAGAGTGATGAAGGAATAAAAATGAAGTATATATGGAGAGATTAATATCATAAGAGAAGATATGGTTAACAATATTAGAAAAGTAGATACAAGATATTAGGAGAGTGAAAAGAAAAAAGGACTGCATAATAAGAAAACTTGATGATGTAATAAGAAAGTTCAAATAGCAGTTAAGGCTAAAAGAGAGTGTTATAAAAAACTACCTTAATGTAAGAATGAAGCATATAAAAACTATAAGATGATTAATATAAAGTTAAAAAGATGATATGAAAGGCTAAATGTAAGGCATAGAAAGAATTATATCATAAGCTAAAAACTAAATATAGAAAAAAAGATATATATATACATATATATAATTATAAGAGTAAGAAACAAAAGAAAGTTAGAGATATGTTTCAACTTAAATGCTTTAAAAATGATGATAAAAAAGTTTTAAGGCTAAAAGAGAGTGTTATAAAAAACTACCTTAATATAAGAATGAAGCATATAAAAACTATAAGATGGTTAATATAAAAGTTAAAAAGATAATATGAAAGGCTAAATGTAAGGCATAGAAAGTGATGATGCCTGATCACCGGTCTTGAACGTCGGAAGAAGAGAGCTACTTAATCCACGGTCCTACGCCTGATCGAATGGCCTACAAAAAAGTCCCAAGACCGGAGGGGTGCTCCGGTGGGGACCCTCCGATGCTCAAGTCAGTAATTGGGGTCACAACTGAGGGAGAGCTCAGACAAGCTCTGGGGAGAAAAAATGAGTTCTCAGAAAGAGGGGAGTCTGAGTATCAGGGTAGCGAGCATATGAGTTTGTGTACCTTGTTTCTGAGTGGACTTATCCTTTTATAGGGGTTGACATCTGCACAACCACATGGAGTTTCGAAGAAAGGAATGTCCGCAGGGTTTATGGGGTTGCGTGAATTTGGGCTGGTGGTGGGTCCTGTCCCATCGGAGAGGGAAAAATGGTGGTTGGTGAGCTACGACCCATCAGTCAGTGGGGTTGACAGGTAGTTAGGTCTAGTCCCATCAGCGGCGTGACCTGTGGGTAGTTGGTCCTGGGGATGCCAAGCTGTGCGGGTCAGAAGGACGGCGGCATGAATAGCCAGGACGGTTCTGGGGCCAACTTGAGACAGCCTTGACCCTCTGAATGACGCCGAGGCTGAGCAGGGCCAACTCGGCTGACCTAAAGATGCCAGGCGGGGCCGACCAGGGAAGGTCGCGGCCGACTCGGCTGACTTGGAGATGCTGGGGTCGAGCGGGACCGACCAGGGAAGGTAGGGGCCGACTTGGCCGACTTGAAGATGCCGGGGCTGACCAGGGAAGGTCGGGGCTGACTTGGCTGACTTGGAGATGCTGGGGCTGAGCGGGGCCAACTTGGCCAACTAGGAGATGCCGGGACTGAGCGGGGCTGACCAGGGAAGGTTGGGGCCGACTTGGCCGACTTAGAGATGCCAGGGCCGAGCGGGGCTGACCACGGAAGGTCAGGACCGACTTGGTCGACTCGGAGATGCCGGGGCCGAGTGGGGCCGACCGGGGAAGGTCGGGGCCGACTTGGCCGACTTGGAGATGCTGGGGCCGAGCGGGGGCGACTAGGGAAGGTCGGGGCCGACTTGGCCGACTCAGAGATGTCGGGGCCGACCAGGGAAGGTCGGGGCCGACTTGGCTGACTCGGAGATGCCGGGGCCGAGCGGGGCTGACCAGGGAAGATCGGGGCCGACTTGGCCAACTCGGAGATGCCGGGGCCGACCAGGGAAGGTCGGGGCCGACTTGGCCGACTTGGAGATGCCGGAGCCGAGCAGGGCCGACCAGGGAAGGTCGGGGCCGACTTGGCCGACTTGGAGATACCAGGGCAGGGCCACCTTAAGATTTTGATTTTGCCATAATTGCCCTCATGGCTACGTTAGCCACATCAGATGCCCCTCTGCCCCTGAGTGCGAAGGGCCACGCACCCGCTGCCCTTTGGGCGAGAGGGGCGCGAAAATTCAAAAAATGATTGGTCTTTAGTGCACTTTTAATAGCTTGGTGAACTAGCACATCGTCCCAAAGCAGTGTCGCTTCAAAAATCTTCCACAATCATGCGGTAGGTGGGAGCTGACGCTAGCGCCGGACGCCTCAAAGAGGAAGCCTATTGGGGGAATGGAAAAAGGTAAAGGTTATCATTGCTTCTCCGTTTCTATTCCCCGCGATTGGTCAGGGATCATGCTCCTTGGGGCGAATCGAGGTGGCACGTCTCGATCGCAGGCAAGATTTCCGGCGGATAGCTCGTGGCGCAATAGGAGAGCGCCACGTGGTGGGGCCTCGATTATCGTCGTTCAGAGATGGGGGTATAAAAGTGCCCCAAGGGCCTGAGGAAAGCTTTTACATTGCCATTGTTTTCTTTAGCTTTCCTTCTCCTGAGTTCTTCTGCGACTTGAGCCATTTTGTCTTCAAATTCCCTTTGATTTCTAGGTTAGTATCATCTTTCATTTTCACCCATTTACCATCGTGCCATTAGGAAGGGTAAGAGGCCTGCAGTGGAGTCTTCCCATTCTGATAGCGAAGATCAAACCTCCTTATCCCGTCAGGTTCCTCGTCCGGTGGGTGGAATCATCATCCGCGATCGACCAATGGTGACCGGGCCTCCGTCCACCTTAGCCTCCCCTATTAGGGCAGTTCCTGTATCCTCCCACCGTCCGAAACAACCTCCAGCGGTGAGTTCTGATCCAGCAGATTCATCCAGAGTGGCCTCAACCGTGACCCCGAAGATGTAGAGGTCATTAGGGCTAAGTACATGGTCCCCAGCTTCATCCGCCTGTCCGCGCCGGGGCCAAAGATAGAGTGACCTCCGCCTACCCTGGTTAGGTCGCTTTATATGAGGAGTTCTTCCGGTGAGGACTGCACCTTCCTTTCCATCCTTTTTTCCTGAACCTTTTAGATAGGTATAGATTAGTGCCGACGTAGTTGACTCCGAATTCAATACGGATCATCTACGCCTTTGTCATTCTTTGCTACTTTCAGAGGCCTAGCCAGGGTTGTCACTATTCTGGGCTTTCTACAAGCTCCGCCACCAAGGTGAGGGGGCCTGATGGGCTTTCACCGCCAGGCCGGGTAGGGCCTTCCCCTTAGGTCTCCTATCCAAAATTAGGGGATGAAACCCCGCTTCCTTTTTGCCCATGTCGAGGGGGTGAGGACTGATTGGATGGAGCCGAACATCAACTCCAATGATAATGCCACCGTGGAAGAGAGAGATAGGGAACTCTTCACCCAATTGTCCAACTACCAAATTCCTAGCTACAAGGAACTCCTGTCCGAGGAGAACCTGGTAGAAGCTGAGTTGGCCCCGGCAGTTGGTGAGCACAACATCCGATTCATTCTGTCTCGACCGAAAAACTGCTATACGCTGTTGCTAATGCTTCTCGTTTTTGGATGCAGCGATGAAGTTTTTCGCCGGTGCATTTGAAGCTGCCTTGAAACAAAAGAGGCCGGTGACTGGGGAAGCATCAAGGCCGGCGAAGAAGGCTCGAAGAGGGGAGCGGGCCGGGCCGACCCAAGCCGCTGGAGTCCCCAAGGCTCCAATGCCCACGGAGAAGCTAGCCAAGGAAATGCCAGTTGGAGGAGTGGTCCCGGGGCCGGCCGGGACCGGAGTAGAAGAAGGAGATATTCCGGTCACTACTGAAGCAGCCGTGGTGATCGTGGATCTTGAAGAGGAAGCTCCTGCCACCGTTGATGTGCCCGAGGCAGGGCAGGTTACAGTTGCTGTCAGCCCTCCGGCTGCCGTCGAGCCAGAGACGGAGAGGACTCCCTCAACTGCCGGAGAGAGGGAGCCAATCGCCAAGAAATCCAATGCTGGGGTGGAGGCGACCAGGGAGTAGAGAGATGGGCCGGAGAGCTCATCCCAATGGTTGGTACGCCACCCGACTCGTCCTCGAGTTGAGGGTCTGCAGGAGGGGCCGGCGCGGTCGGCGCCTAGGCTTAACTCAATGACGGACGCCGGGCAAGCCGCCCATCTTCTGTCGAGAGTTTGGACTGCCTGGTCTGAGGAGGAGGCGCGGGGATTGAGCCACTCCGCGCTTCTGGATATGGTGATGGTTGCCGTTGTCTAGGTAATCTTCTGAGTTCTCTCTGTTTCTGGACATGCCTTTTGATGCTCCAATCTTTTATGGTTAACATGTTCCCCTTGCTGCAGATGGCCAACGGCTCAATCGGCCTTCATGAGGTGATGGTCCACTCTTCGGATGCACTTACAAAGGCTATGGCGCAGGCCGACAGGTACAAGAAGGAGAGCATGGTGCAGTCCCAGAGCCTTGCTCGACTTCATCAGGAGGCCAAGGCCCGGGAGGAGAACCTGGGCAGCCGAATAAGGGAGACGGAATGCCGAGCCAAAGCTGAGAGTGGCCGGACATCCACAGCCGAGGCCAAATTGCAGCTGGTCTCGGATCGGCTGAAGGCCACCGTGGCACAGAATGAAGAGCTGGTCCGCCAACTTCAATGCACCGAGGAGGAGGCCAGGGCAGTGTGAAATGAGGCTCGGGCTGCTGCGGAGAGAGCAGCCGCTCCGGAGAAGGCAGCGATTGAGGTGGGCCACAAGAAGGCTAGGGCTGTGGCCTATGCAGACGAGGCCAACACACGAGCCGAAGAGGCCGAGGGCCGAGCCAGGGAGGCCGGGGCGCAAGCCCAGGAGGCCAAGGCCAGGGCACAGCGAGCTGAGGCCGAGGCGGGGCAGGCCGTCTGCAACTATAAGGCCTCGCCGGAGTTCACAAAGGAAGTCCTTAAGGCCAGCCTTGATGCTTACATCAAGGGCTTCGAGATGTGCAAGGTCAAAGTGTTCGCGACCCTCAAGATCGACAGCTCCGAGCTTGAGGAAATCTAGCCCGAGGAGTCTGACGAGGGGCCAGCGGAGGAGGAGGATGAGGAGAAGTATGGTCCGAGCGAACCTTGAGGGCCTATCGTCTGTTTTTCTTTTTCCTTCATTCTTGTAATCGGTCTCAGGCCGAATTTTGTATTTCATTTCCATTGTTAATGAAGAAGGGCTTTTTGCAAAAATGCCTTTGTGTTTTGCCTCGTTTGTTCCTTCTTTTCTTTGGGAAGAATACTTTATTGTGCGACTAATGATAAGACGAACCCCATACCTGTTGGTGAGAGGGGACCTTTCTTTTGGGATGTTCCCTAACTCTGAGTGTTGCGCATGTTGATAATGCCATGGCCAAACCATTGTGTTAGGTTGGCCAATGTTGAGATGCGTCTTTGAGGTGTAAGCCGGCCGCGTAGGAGGTTACTTAAGATGCCCTGAGCTGTCGCAGGCCGTTTGAAGGGAGATTTGTCTGTGTTTGAATATTCTAAGGACTTAGAATGACCCGAGGGCAACTTAGCACCGAGATCGGCTTGAAAACGCCGAGGGCCAATGGGGCTTGACCGGGGAAGGTCTAGGCCGATTCGGCCTGACCTTGGAGATGTCGAGACCGAGTGGGGCTGACCAGGGGTGGTCGGGGCCGACTCGATAGACTTGGAGACCGTAAGGGTCGGCGAGCTCTTTTAGAACTACCTCATGGGTTTGTGTGTCGCCTGAGGGGTGACTCGGCGGATACGGAGCCTTTAGGGTCTTAACCACCTCGGGGGCACCTCTGTACCAGGGCCGAGTAGTGTCTCGTAGGCTGCGATACCAGCGAGCTCCTTTAGAACCATCTCAGGGGTTTGTGTGCCGCCCGAGGGGTGACTCGGCAGGTATAAAGCCTTTAGGATCTTAACCGCCTTGGGGGCACCTCCGTGCCAGGGCTGAGCAATGTCCCGTAGGCTGCGATGCCGACGAGCTCCTTTAGAACCACCTCAGGGGTTTGTGTGCTGCTCGAGGGGTGACTCGACCGGGTACAGAGCTGTTAGGGACTTGAACTGACTCGAGGGCATCTCCTAGCCAGACCGAGTGGTGTCCCATTAGTTGCGATGCCGGTGAGCTCCTTTTGAACTACCTCGGGGTTTGTGTGCCGCCCGAGGGGCGACTCGATCGGGTACGGAGCTGTTAGGGACTTGAACCGACTCGGGGGCATCTCCTAGCCAGACCGAGTGGTGTCCCATTAGTCGCGATGCCGGTGAGCTCCTTTTGCGAGATCTGGTCCTTAAATGCAAGGGAGAGCAGGCTGTGGTGTTGGAAGGGACCCTTTTATTGCTCGTATTCTGGGGGATACATCATTGATAATATCGGTGAAGATTATCCGCGTTCCAGGTACATGGAATGGGTTGTCCGTTGAGCTCTTCTAGTTTGTATGCCCCCCGATGGAGTGTCTCGATGATACGGTAAGGACCCTTCCAGTTGGGGGACAGTTTGCCCCCCTCCGTAGGTTTAGATACCTCAGCCTTTCTTAAAACCAAATCTCCATGGTGAAAGACCTTGGGACGAACTCGGGCATTGTAGTACTTGGCTGCCCGCTGATGGAAAGTCGCCATATGTAGCCTTGCCCGATCATGTGCTTCGTCGATAAAGTCCAGGTTGGCTCGTATCAATGTGGAATTGTCTTCCTCGTTGAAGGACTCCACGCACGGACTGGGCAGTCCGATCTCAACAGGGATGACGGCTTCGGATTCGAAGTTGAGACTGAAGGGAGTCTCACCCGTCGGGACTCTTGGGCTCGTGTGGTAAGCCCATATCACGCTGGGGAGCTCCTCCACCCATCGACCCTTTGATCCATCTAGCCGAGTCCTGAGCCCTCTGAGAATGGTGCGGTTCATGACCTCGGCCTCCCCATTGGTCTGGGGGTGGCCGACAGAGGTGAATCGATGGTGAATGCCTAGCTCACGATAGAAAGTCTTGAATGTTTCATTGTTGAGCTGGCGACCGTTGTCCGTGACGAGGGTGTGTGGTAGGCCAAAGCGGCACATAATCGACTTCTGAAAGAAGGCTTTGACTTTACTCTCGGTGATCTTAGCTAGCGCCTCGACCTCGACCTACTTGGTGAAATAGTCGATGGCTACTAGCAAGAATCTTCGTTGTCCCGAGGCTGAGGGGAATGGCCCAAGGATGTCCATTCCCCACTGGGCGAAGGGCCAGGGGGCTGAGAGTAGGTTGAGCAGGGTAGACGGTTGATGTTGGATGTGTGCGTGGCGCTGGCAACCATCACACTTCTGAACTAGTTTGGCAGCGTCCTCCCTCATGGTAAGCCAGAAGTATCCCTACCGAAGGGCCTTCTGGGCCAGGGACCTACCCCCCAGGTGATTTCCACAGATGCCTTCATGGATTTCTCTAAGGACGTAGTCGGCGTTGGCAGGTTCTACACATCTGAGCAGGGGGTAGGAGAATGACCTCCTGTATAAACGTCCATCTAGGAGGATGAATTTGGAATCCCTCCACTTGAGCAGCTTGGCTTCATTGTGGTTATCGGGGAGGGTGCCGTCAGTGAGATAGCGGACGTAGGCATCCATCCATGTAGGCTCTTGGGTGAGCGGGAGGACTTCCTTGCCATCTTGTATGCTAGGCCTTTCTAAGTACTCAATATAGGCGTCTCTTGCGATGCCGTCGGCGGTGGTAGCCAGGCGGGAAAGAATATCGGCCTTGGCATTCTCACTCCAGGAAATGTAACTGATTCTGAAATAAGCTAACAGAGAGACCAAGAGCCGAACCTTGCCCAGGTATTGAGTCATAGCAGGGTCACGCACCTCGTACTCTCCGTTGATTTATCCGGAGATGAGTTGCGAGTCGATGAAAGCTCTGAGACGCCTTATTCCAAATTCTTTGGCCAGCCTTAATCCTTCCAGCAGGGCCTTGTACTCTGCTTGGTTATTGGTGGCTTTGAATAGAAACCGCATGGCATATTCTGCTTTCTCTCCATCCGGTCTAGTGAAAATGAGACCGGCACCGCTTCCCTGAGAGTTTGACGCGCTGTCTACATGGAGGATCCAGGTTTCTCCATCATCACTCAGCTCAGGCTCGTGCTGCTCCATGGAAACCTTCCTAGTCTCCTCATCTGCCCAAGTGCACTTGACTAGGAAATCGGCCAGGACTTGGGACTTCAAGGATGACCGTGCTTGGAAGGAGAGGTTAAACTCTCCTAGCTTGACGGCCCACTTGACGAGTCGGCTTGAGGTGTTTGGATGAGCCAGGATGGCTCGGAGGGGCTGGTCCATGAGCACCACAATGGGATGGGCTTGAAAATAAGGGCGGAGATGCCGAGCGGAGACAATCAGAGTGAAGATGATTTTTTCTATCTTGGAGTACATGACTTCTACGTCGTGGAGCACCTTGCTCACGTAATAAATGGGCTTCTGGGTTCCATCAGCGTCGAGAACCAAGACTGAGCTAACGGCCTCCGAAGAAGCAGCTAGGTAGAGGAAGAGACTCATTCCGTCCCTTGGTTTGGATAGGAGCAGAGGAGAAGACAGAAACGCCTTCAGGCCATCGAAGGCTTTCTAGCAGTCGTCCGTCCACTCGAAGCTATTTACTTTCCACAGGGCCTTGAAGAAGGGTAAGCACCTCTCGGCTGATTTGGAGAGGAAATGACTTAAAGCCTCCATCGTCCCCGTTAGTTGTTGTACTTCCTTCTTGATGTATGGTGGTCTCATGTCGAGGATGGCGCTGATTTTCTCTGGATTCACTTCGATCCCTCGTTGAGTCACCATAAAACCCAAGAACTTGCCCGCCGTGACTCCGAAGGCGTATTTCTTGGGATTCAGCTTGACCTGAAAGCGGCGGAGGTTGCTAAAAGTTTCCTCTAGATCGGAGATATAATCAGAAGCGCGGATGCTCTTGGTCAGCATGTCATCCACGTAAACTTTCATGTTCCAACCTAGCTAATCCTGAAACACCCTGTTCATCAATCTTTGATAGGTCGCCCCCGCGTTCTTGAGACCGAAGGGCATCACTTTGTAGCAATAAATCCCCTTTTCTGTTACAAAGGATGTGTGCTCCTCATCACTGGGGTCCATCCTTATCTGATTATATCCGGAGAAGGCATCCATGAAGTTGAGGAGCTCGTGGCCGGAGGTGGAATCTACCAGCTGGTCTATCCTTGGCAGGGGGAAACTATCTTTAGACACGCCTTGTTGAGGTCGGTGAAGTCGATGCAAATTCTCCATCTCCCATTTGCCTTTCGCACCATGACCACGTTGGCCAACCAGCTAGGGTAATGCGCCTCTCGGATGTGGCTGGCACTGAGCAGTTTGTTAATGTTGGCCCAGATGGCAACCCAAGAGGCGGGGTGAATAGGGTTCTTAAAAAATATTTAGCCCCTTTAAAAAAAATATGTGCTTTGGAATAAATGGGATTATATGCTAGATAGATATTAAGCACAAATGAAGAGATAGAGTAAGAGAGTCAAAATACGGCAAACATAAGGATTTTATAGTGGTTCGGTGTATCGAACACCTACGTCCACTCCCAAGTATCACTTGGGTTCACACTATAATCTACTTGATTACAGCCGAGTTGTTTTACAAGCTCACAACTTAAAACTTGTTTTCTCCAGGATTACAACGAACCCAGCTAGTTTTCCGAGCTCACCAGTACAAAACCGAAATCACAAGCTATCCTTAGCTTGTCCCTGAGGTAAACTACCTCAACTAATTCAATCCCTTGATTGAACTAGTAAACAATAAATGAGAATAGAGTTTAAGATACAAGAAAGCTCCTCAAATGAGCAAATAGGCAATAAACTAAATAAGGATTAGAAAAGCATGTTTGAAGATCTTTGAATGTGCGCTTTTCTTCTTTTCCTCTTCTTTTTGGAGAGGTTGAATCAGTGCCTCAGCTCAGATTCTTCAAAAACTTGCAGTTGAGAAGATGAAAAAATCAGGGCTTTTGCTTGTAATTTCTTCACTTAGAAAATCCTCCGATTTTGAGCTTGAATACCTTGGATTTCTCTTTGAGTTTTTCTGGAGTTGATGGATTTGAACTTTGACTCTTTCCTTTTTGATTTCTTGCCCAAGACTTCTCAGATTTTTCAATCTATTTTCTCTTAAATTTTTCATCCTGTTTTCAAATGGATGGTCCCCTTTTTATAGATCCCTTAATCCACGTTTTAGAAGGGAAAACTAGCCGTTGGAGACGTTTGGATTCTTCTACACACAAAGAAAATAGCCGTTAGAAGTTAGGTGAAAATAAATCTTATCGTTGGAGTACATTCTGACAAATAGAAAATTCGTTCATGACAGGTTGGAGTTGGCTCCAACTTTTCAGGTGTCGGCTCCAAATTGGGTGCTCAAAATAGTAAAGAAAAAGTTGTTGGGGAGTCGGCTCCAAAAAAGGTAAGTGTCGGCTCGTCGCTTTCGGGAGTCAGCTCTGGAAAACTGTAAGTGTTGGCTCCAAAATAGTCCATAAAACATGCTCTCTGTTCCCAGGTTAGAGTCGGCTTCGGAAACTCAGGTGTCGGCTCCCGAATTCTAGGTGTCGGCTCCGAAAACTGAAACAGAATGCACTTCTCTGTATCTCAGGTTGGAGTCGGCTCCGAAACCTTGGGTGTTAACTCCAGACTGTACCAAAATCCCAGAAACTTTCTGATACACCTTGAGGTCGGCTCCTTACCGTTTGGGTGTCGACTCCATGCTCTAAACTTTGATATTTCTTTTTCAATCTTGATTCAAAACATATTTCTTTATCCTTTTTGATTGCTCAGACATTTTCAAGCCCTGTAACACTTGTTAAATCTATTAGTAGCAAAATGAATATACTCATATCTTTTATTAATCATCAAAATCAATAATTGGGTCAATAATCTCTCCCTTTTTGATGATTATAAAAATATTGAGTACATGCATGAGTAAATAATAAGATTTTTAAATTTCTCAAATGTTTGTTCCTTACAGGTAAGCTCCTCCTGAATGAGGTAGCTTCCCCTATGATATTCAATTTAACATCTATTCTTTCTTTTAACAAAAAAATTTAATGATTGATACCAATGAGGTAGTTATATCAATTGCAATTACTTTTCCTTATGTGCAATTAACTAGATACCAATAAATTAACTAGATACCAAAGATGTAGTTATATCAATTGCTCCGGTGGGGACCCTCCGATGCTCAAGTCAGTAACCGGGGTCACAGCTGAAGGAGAGCTCAGACGAGCTCTGGGGAGAAAAAATGAGTCCTCAGAAAGAGGGGAGTCCCTTTCTGAGTATCAGGGTAGCGAGCATATGAGTTTGTGTACCTTGTTCCTGAGTGGACATACCCTTTTATAGGGGGTTGACACCTGCACAACCACGTGAAGTTCCGTAAGAAAGAAATGTCCATGGGGTTTGTGGGGCTACGTGAATTTAGGCTGGTTGATGGGTCATGTCCCATCGAAGAGGGAAAAACGGCGGTTGGTGAGCTACATCCCATCAGTCAGTGGGGCTGACAGGTAGTTAGGTCCAATCCCATCAGCGGCGTGACCTGTGGGTAGTTGGGCCTAGGGAGGCCAGGCGGCGCGAGTTAGAAGGACGGCGGCGTGAACAGCCAGGACCGTTCTGGGGCCGACTTGAGATAGCCTTGACCCTCCGAAGGTTGCCGAGGCTGAGCAGGGCTGACTCGGTCGACCTGAAGATGCCAGGGCGGGGCCGACCAGGGAAGGTCGGGGCCAACTCGGTCGACTTGGAGATGCTGGGGCTGAGCGGGGCCGACTAGGGAAGGTCGGGGCCGACTTGGCTGACTCAGAGATGCCGGGGCCGAGCAGGGCTGACCAGGGAAGGTCGGGGCCGACTTGGCCGACTCAGAGATGTTGGGGCCGAGCGGGGCCAACCAGGAAGGGTCGGGCCAACTTGGCTGACTCGGAGATGCCGTAGCCGAGCGGGGCCGACCAAGGAAGGCCGGGGCCGACTTGGCCGACTCGGAGATGCCGAGGCCGAGTGGGGCCGACCAGGGAAGGTCAGGGCCGACTTGGCCGACTTGAAGATGTTGGGGCTGAGCGGGGCCGACTAGGGAAGGTCGGGGCCGACTTAGCCGACTCGGAGATGCCGGGGCCGAGCGGGGCCGATCAGGGAAGGTCGGGGCTGACTTGACCGACTCAGAGATGCCGGGGCCGACTAGGGAAGGTTGGGGTCGACTTGGCCGACTTGAGATGCTAGGGCAGGGCCACCTTAATATTTTAATTTTTTCATAATTGCCCTCGTGGCTACGTCAGCCACATCAGAAAGAATTATATCATAAGCTAAAAACTAAATATAGAAAAAAATATATATATATATATATATATATATAATTATAAGAGTAAGAAACAAAAAAAGTTAGAGATATGTTTCAACTTAAATGCTTTAAAAATGATGATAAAAAAGTTTTGATTAAAGAAAAAGAAATCAAAGAAAGATAAAAATATTATTTTAATAAATTATTAAATAAAATTATGTAGATAATTTAGGATGCCCTATTAACTCCATTGAGGATAAAGTTATAGTTTATACTCATATAATTAGAATATATGAAGTAAATGGGGTTATAAAATAAATAAAAGTAGAAATGGTAAGGCTTGCTTCTTAGTGGTATGTCAGAAGTGCAGGCCATGTTCCGTCAAATATGGTGGCTACATAGTTGGTAGGTACTGCTTGGTTTGGACAGCTATTGCAGGCTGCTGCAAGGTATGGCCGACCGTTACGGTGTTTGTCAGATGTGTCCCCTATGCCACACTTCTGATGCCCTGTGCGGACTGTGATGAGTGGTGGAGCTAGGCACGTGGGCCCCAAAGTGTAGCTGCTGAGGTAGAAGATGAAGTTTGGAGTTGAAGCCGGCTCTATCCCTCGTAGAGCATTGATTATAGGGTGCGTGCATGGCACTATTCATGCCCTTAGATGAGCTCCAGAGAAGGTTGTGGGTGAACACTTGCATGGCACTGTTCACACCCTTGGATGAGCTTTAGAGAAGGCCGTGGGAGAACACTTGCATGGCATTATTCATGCCCTTGGATGATAGAGAAGGCCGTGGGTGAACACTTGCATGACACTGTTCATAGCCGAGCACTATTCATAGCCGAGGACCGAGGCGACTGGCTGTCTTGCTGAGACTAAGGCCAAGGATTGAGGCCGACTGGCTATCTGGCTGAGGTTAAGGCCGAGGACCGAGGTCGAGACCGAGGGCCGACTGGCTGAGGCCGAGGGGCTGTCTTTGCTGAGGCTGAGGCCGACGCTGAGGGCGACTGGCTGAGGCCGAGGGGCTGTCTTGTCGAGGACTGAGGCTGAGGGCCGACTAGCTGAGGCCGACTAGCTAAGGCCGAGGGGATCTTGCTGAGGCCGAGGCAGAGGGTAGAGAGGCCGAGGGCCGACTGGCTGAGGTCGAGGGGTTGTCTTGCTGAGGCCAAGGTCGAGGGCTGACTGGCTGAGGCTGGCAGGCTGAGTGATCGCTGTCGTTGGTGGTCAAAAATAAAACATACTCACTACTACAGCTAGTGGTGAATTTATTTCATGAAAGAGAAAAAGAAAATTTATCTATAGATGATTATATTAAGAATAGCGGTTATTAAAAGATAACAACTAATTAATTAATAAAATTAAAATAGCAGGAGAAGCAACCCAGGAATCCGAATCCATCATGCAAATTAGTTTTATCTTCTTTTTTTAATGTTGCAATAGTAATAATTTTGCAAATTTAAAATTAGAATAAATTTTCTTATGTTACGCACGGACCGTATCAGGAGATCATGGCACGTTCGCTTAGAGTATAAACTATCTAATAATTGCAAGGTTAAGGGTCTAATCTATCATACTACGATCTGTCTCTCCTAGGCACGTCTATATCCTGAGATTACGGTACGTCGATAGAGGGTACAGGCCGTGTAAGCCAGATCAAAACTTTGATAAGAAAAATAACTCAAAAGATATAATAAAGAAGAGCATAATTTTTATTGCATAGAAATTAAGAATAAAAAGAAAGATGAAACCTGATTACAGGCTTCATCATCATCCCAAGTTGAAGGAATCTAGCCACGCATTGCTGCTGCCAGCATTCCCTCCATAATTTCCTCTTCGAAATACAATAATCTAAATAAAAGAAGAATAAAAAGATCTTTATAGAAACTCCTCCCACCAACTACTGCCTGAGGTCCTTCTTTTATAGAGCTCGTCTAGGGTTCCTCCTAGCCAAAGTTGGAGTCAATCAGGCGCTCAAGATCGTTCAAATATTGTGAGGAAATTTTTAGTCATCTATTCAACATCACCTGCCTTAGTTTGCACCGGAAATCATGCGAAATCATCTCTTTCTTCCTTTTTGGGCAAGCCAAGTCCTGATTTGAGTACCATATGTATCATTGGACTCCAAAAATCGAGCTCTTTCCATCTATAGGCTCCTTTTCTGCAAACATCCATAAAAGTATCAATTCTTAATAAATCCAAAGTAATTAATATTTATTTTAATAATTAAATTGGAATAATAAATAGACTTATCACTAAGGCCGAGGGGCTATTTGCTGAGGCCGAGGCCAAGGACCGAGGCCGACTGGCTATCTTGTTGAGGCCGAGGGCTGACTACTGAGGCCAAGGCCAAGGGCTGACTAGCTGGGCTGAGGCCGAGGTGCTGTCTTGCTAAGGTCGAGGCTGAGGACCGAGGCCGAGGCCGAGGGCCAACTGGCTGAGGCTGAGGCCGAGGATCGAGGCTGAGGCTGACTGAGGCCGAGGGGCAAGGGCAAAGCCAAGGCCAAAGGTTGACTGGCTAGGACCAACTAGCTGACTCAAAAAATGACTGGTCCGAACCTGGTGAGATTACCACTACCCATAGGGCTCATTGGCAAGTAGTAATAGTGATAATTTTTCTATTATAGTAAGCTTATATCATAGATCTGTTCTTAATTTTTATAGTTTTGCTTTGATTATAAATAAGCTTTCTAAATATATTTAGGATGATATATCATAATATATATTATTTACAGATGATATAGTATTAGTAGATGAAATTAAAGTTGAAGTTAATCATAAATTAGAACCATGTTAAAATACATTAGAATATAAAGGTTTTAGGTGAAGTAAGAAAATGATAGAATATATGGAATATAATTTTAGTATAATTAAAAATAAAAATAAATATAGAGTACAATTTAGGGACTGTAAAGTTATTAAAATGATTTTTTGGTATTTAGGATCGATTATTTATACGAAATGATAGATTAAGAATGATATTGTCCATAAGATTAAAGTATGTTGGATAAAATAGAAAAATGTAATTAGAATATTATGTGATCATAAAGTACCTATCAAATTAAAAAATATAAAATAATTATAAAATCATCTATACTTTATGATACAGAATGTTGGGCAGCTAAAAAAATACACGTACATAAACTAAATGTAGCAAAATGAGAACGTTAAGATGGATGCATGATAATAAAAGAAAAATAAAGCAAAAAATAAAATCATTAGTAAAAAGACAGAAATAGCTCCAATTGAGATAAATTAAGGAAAGAATGACTTAGATTTTAGACATGTGCAATGTAAACATATAGAGTTGTATCTATGAGGAAGAGTGACTTAATATATAAATAAAAAATGATAGAGATAAACAAAAATCCTATGAAAAAGTAATAAAAAATTAAAATATTTGTATTTCTTAAAAATATGACTTAAAATAGAACTGAATGAGAAAAAGAATTTATGCAGCCAATCTCAATTACTTTAAAATTAAAATTTTATTATTATTATTATTATTATAAAGGAAAAAATGCATTTTACTTAGTCATATCCTTCTAGACACGGCATAGTTGACGTCCTTTTCTCAATCAAAGAATCTCAAAAGCAAATTTAGGGAATCCTTTTTTTATTTGATTTTAAATCTATTAATCAGCCTTGTCTAACATGGTATACATAAATCAATGACTAACAATAGCAGACTAGATGGTCATAGCCAATGTATCTATCACCATTAATTAGGAGAGCACTGATGTGCCACCCATATTGGAAGAAATTAAAGGATGAAGACTGGAACTTCCTTCTACGCGGAAAATTTATTCATGACGCGGACAAGTATAGGCTGTTGTAAGGTATGGTGGGGGACACGGAGAATATAAAGTTTGGTGAGAAGAAGTCGCCAGGAAATGGCCATGAGCTCTCAATGGAATCTAGAGTTCTTAAGCTCCTGACTCTTTAGCCCTGATATTGCCCATACGAAGATTGGTCACCATTGTTGGGCGCACTAGATGTACTAATGCTGGCTTTCTAATTCTCTGACGTAGCCATAGATTGCATTGTCTTATAAAATGAAGATCGAGGGGCCATACTTTGGTTGGTTCCTCGGGGTCTGAAAGGGTCAGCCTGTGGTCTTATTTTATATTATTCGGCCAGGATGTGCATCTTAAGTCCACTTAAAAATTAGAATGCATTTTTCCCGGACTTGGCCCAGGTCATGAGAAGCAACCCACATGTTAATGGATTGGCGTTCCTTGTTGCATGTTGCGACAAACAACCCACATGTTAATTGATTGAAAAGAGCGGCAGTACGTGAGGCATGGCCAAAATAATAATGCATGAAATTAAGATGGATGCATGGAAAAGACTTAAAGAATTGTATTTCATCACCGACTTGGTTCGGTTCTCCTATGGCTTTCATAATTCACATTGGCCTTGATCGACATGTGAATTCATAGGGAGCCTTGAATCTCATCCGTTGCCTTGGATTCCCGCCGTTTGTATGATTGACCCTATGAAGTTTACTGTGTGCTTTCCGAGAAAGAGTGATGGAGGATATCATTGCATGCCAAATTCACACATCATTACGCATAAAAGTCATGATAAGTTCCACCATTTGATAATTCTTGGATCCATGAGAAAACCATGGCCCATCATTCATCAACTACAACTACGGTGCCTTGCAATGTACGCCACTCATGGATTAAGATAAGATAAAAGCATCCTGGCGCCACTACTTCATACTACTATCGTTCGTGATGGGCGGGAATCGATGCTATAGATGCGGATCGACCATTTGGCCAGCGTTATGATTACTCAATGGGCTAGAGATTGATGGCCGTGATCGTGCCTATTCGAAAAAATTCGAGGCGGGCCATCAGATATCTCACTCACTCAATAACCGGGTGACTCGTTCAACGGACAACAATCAACGGCCCAGACGGCATCATCCGTGGAGGAGAATTCGCTTTCTCCATCATCATTACGCCCTTCGGATTTAACGGATGAACGACACAGATGTAGCGGTGGAGAAATATCAACGGGCGCCCGTCCAACGAGATCCAGCAACGTGGACGGCAGCGGGGCCAGAACCCGAGGTCCACATGGGTGCCATCATTGATGGGCGCATGGCTTTCCTGTCGTCATGCCATGACGTCATCCATTCCCGACAGCCGACGTCATCAGGATGCCGTGTCGTCAACCGCACTCCGTTTTTATCCCAGCCCATCCGAAAGGGAAGAAGGCACCTTCCAGAGGAGAGAATCAGGAGCTTTAACGGCACGTTTTAGAATGGAGCCGGCGACGAAAAAGCGGCCGAGGGACGGCGGCGAGGGGAGCAGGAGAGCGCGGGGGCGAGGAGAGGAGGTGGTGAGGGACGAGGAGAAAGATCGGTCGGTAACCGACGACGAGGTGGAGGAGTTCTTCGCCATCCTCCGCCGTATGCGCGAGGCGGCGGTGCGCTTGCCCAATAAGGGCGGTAACGGCGGCGTCCGGTCAAGGGCGGCGGCTGCAGAAGGGCTGTCGATATGGCGGCCGAGGTTCCAGAGGGAGGACTTCGAGAATACGGGCAGCGTTGGAGATGACGGCAGGCCGAGGGGAACGGAGGAGGCGGCGACCGGCGGCGAGTTGGCGGTGGAGGAAAGAGTGGCGGAGAACACGATCTCGGTCAGCCGCCTCGATTTGAACGCCGACCCGGCTCCCGAAGGACTGGGTCTCGACAGCTTGACCGCTGACTCCACCGCTCCCGTGGCGTCTTAGATCTCGGTCACGCGGATTCACCGCGGTGCGCGGCTGGTGGTAATCTTACTGTTGCCACCGCTGCCAAAATAACCCTCTCTCTCTCTCTTTTTTTTTTTTTTTTTCTCTTCCTCTTCTTCTTTATGTTTCTGTTTTTTCCCTCTCCCTTGGGAGACTTGAGGGTTCTCCGTGCAGTGCTTGGCGTCTGTGTAACATTTACGGAACGTATAAAAAAAAAGGGAAGACTATTCCTTGCTTTCGTTTTTAATAATTCCATCGGCCGATTGGTTGTTGTTTAAAATTATAGGGAGTTGTAAGCTTGTAATTTTTGTTTGTTCGACGTGTTCAAATGATCTTGATTTTATCTAGAGGATCCACATAAAATTTTATATGGCATGAGTTCGGCGAAATAGAGTAGAAATTAAAACCACAACAAAGCTTTATGTAATTTAAGGGTCACGCTATAGTAATGTCCTGTTGCGTTAATTTTTTTTTTTTTTGGTACAAACACATGATCACATTATTTTTATCGATATATCAAAGTATAAAATTTAAAAAAACATCAACTAGCATAAATCATCCGAGAGTCAACACCAAAGTTCGGAGTGATCAATTGAGCTCTCATGTGCAAAAAGCTGAAGCTATGGACTAAAATTTGGATCAGAGTTGAGGTATATTTGTGCACAGAGTGGAGTAGAAAATGGATAATTTATTGACTAAATCCTAGAAAATCTTGACATCTCAAGACTTGCATATAGGTTCTGGCTTTTCCAACGTTTCTATTTTTTTTTCCTTAATATTCTGTCCAGTCAAAGAAGATTTCAAGTTGTGATGCATGGAAAGTCAAGTTACATGTAAAAAGATGACAAACATTTTGCTAAGACAATTGCTAACATCATTTTAATAAATTTCTCGACACCACCTTGAATGCTGTATATGTTGACTCTATTACATCTTTTCTAATTAACTTGTATTTATTATTTATTTATTTCTTTTTAAGAGAGAGAGTAAGAGAGACGCATCCATGCTATAATCACCAATGCTGCAACGTCAAGATCCGTCATCTGAAAATGATGGCCATTTCCTTTGGTGCTGAAATGAAAAAAAAAAAGTAATTTGCTCATTTTCCCGTCTTGTTAGTGGCCCTTCCAACGTGTAATTCAAGGCTTTCATGTCAATCAATGTTGCAAACATTTTCCAAACGTACAGCTGAATCAAACAATTATAGCTAGTATTATACACAACTATAGTTCTAAGTGTTCATTTACTTTACTTTTTTTAATCACAACAAACGCTTTCCATGGTCAGTTCATCATTTTGATCTCATATCCCCAAGGCATAAGCACACTATCTTTCACGAATTTACAACAATATGCCATGTTGATATCATGATATTTTGGAAACTTGTTAGATAAATATGTTTTCAAAATTCAACATGATTATCAAGCAATAAGTTTGCATCTTGACAAAGATAAGTTACTGTAGTACGATATCTCCAACTATGTTCAAGTTGTGTGTACAACCAAATCACGTCATACAATGTCATGTTGATGGCATGATATTTTAGAAACTTGTTAGATAAATATGTTTTCAAATTCAACGTGATTATCAAAAATAAGTTTGTATCTTGACAATGACAAATTACTATAGCAAGACATCTCCTAGGTTCAAGTAGCGTGCACAGTTAAATCATGTCATACAATTATATAATTATGTGTATATATTGAACGTGAGCAAAGATATTTATATTTTTAATATTATTTTTTAAATTTATTATTTTAATTAAGTATTACAATCATAAATAATAAGTGTAGTGTTTGTTTTGTTTATTCATGTTGAAAAAATATTAAGGCATGTACGTATATAGCGTATCTGATTTGAACATTTTTCCGCTACTTGTAATGTGTGTGTATATATATATATATATATATATATATATATATATATATAGGCATGTACGTATATAGCGTATCCTGATTTGAACATTTTTCCGCTACTTGTAATGTGTGTGTGTATATATATATATATATATATATATATATATATATATGTATGGTAGCCAAA
Source organism: Calamus simplicifolius (assembly GCA_900491605.1). Taxonomy (NCBI): domain Eukaryota; kingdom Viridiplantae; phylum Streptophyta; class Magnoliopsida; order Arecales; family Arecaceae; genus Calamus; species Calamus simplicifolius. The sequence goes on along the minus strand of UESW01004559.1, from coordinate 361,298 downwards.
GATTGAATATAGAATAAACTAACTAAATTTATAAAAATGAAATAATATTTTTTTTGAAAATTTATTGTTATGAGAGAAGGATTAAAGGTTGTTGATTTGATAAAATAGAAGAGTCTTCTATTTAGAGTTAAAATAAATCGGAGAGAGAGAAAGAGAAATTAGGATAAGTAAGGAGGATAATTGATAAGAAATCCAGGGTGCTGAGTATATGAGCTTGAAGATATTATTTCATACAAACTTGCAATTATGAATATTAAATTCAAAGAATACCAACTTTTATCTACTGTGAAACTAAGCTGCGAGTGCCCAGATTTGGCATATCTACAGGGAAGCCAATGGAGCTGCGGATTGGATTGCTGCTCGAGTGGCATGGAGCTGGGTGGAGGGGCGGGTTTGACTCTAGCATATAAAAGGATAATTTGTCATTTAAAATAAATTTATTTGAAAATTTTGTTTAAATGTTTGAATACAAATATTAGGAAAATTCTTATGTCTCCGTAGCATATTATAGCCCTACTCTCATAGGATTCTCAGATGAATAAAATTTAAGTGCAATTTGTTAGGTGCTTGACATCTGATTCTTCACTTAATAAATGTTATGTGGACAACTATTCTACTTAACAAGTGACATGCATTTATCATCATTAAATAAAAAATATACAGTAAATACATGCTAGTTTTAAGTAGAATAGATGTGAACTGCATTTAAATTTAAATGGTAAGTATGCTGTGAACTGCATTTAAATTTTTATCATTCTTAAACATGCAAAATCATTTTAAATAGATCAGACATTTTAAATACTTCAGTCAACCTATGCACAATCCTATTGATGAGGAGTAAAATTGTCATCGCTTTAATACTCGCATACATCGATAATTGGGTCAAGTTCAATCTCGACACCCTGTCAGCCAGCTATCACAGCTAGGCAGCGAAGCCAAATCACCTTTAGCAAACCCGAGCCATCCTCGTACCTGGCAACCCGAGGTATCCTCATGCCTCGACAACCCAAGCTATTTTGTACTTCAAAAAATCAAGCTATCCTTCGCCTCGGTAGACCAAGGTGCTCGAACACTTCTGTGGAATCCGACATGGGAGAATTCAAAATTCGCAATAATTGAATAAGATTCCAAACGAAGAATCATGCCAGAAGTGGCCTAAAGGCCATAGGAGTGGCCTAGAACCTATATGATCGTTGAATCTCAAAGCCTCAGCCAGCTCTCCTAGCCATCGATCCTCTAACTGACAAAGATACGGATCCTACTGGCCTTGTAACAAACTTGATTCGAATCCGTTTTGAATCTAACAACTTTCAGACCCCACAACGTGCCCAGTGAATCAGGTGATAGCCTATAAATATCGTAGCTCTCAAACCTCTAAGGTACGCACCCATTCACTGACTCTCATACTCCATTGAAGCTCCCACAGAGCTTGGAGCCTACCATTTTTTTAGGAACTCTTCTGTGAGAGTCTTCTCCTCACATCTGCTTGCTATGAATCTCCACTGACTTGGGCGTCGGAGGGTCCCCGTGGAGGACAACCCCAAGGAAATTCTCTGCGCTCGCGGACTGTTTTGCAGGTTCCACCCCGGCATCGAAATCAGCGTTTGGACCCGGAGCCAGAGCACACCCGAGTCGGAGAACGGATTTCCGCGGCAATATATTTGCGCTAGAGGAAGGGCCTCAAGTCCATAAACTTGCGATCCAGGAGACAAGACTCAAAAAGCAGAAGAAGCATCCTCTAATGGCCAATCAAAAGAGAGCTACATCCGAGGCTCAAGATCAGGCTGCCTCCCAAAGGCCTGATCCAATTAGCGGTGCGGCACCCCCACCGCCACCGCCAGCTGAAACTCCTTCACCATCGGCAACGGTGGTAACGCTGGACCAGTTCGCCACTCTGGTTCAGCAAGTTCAAGCATTGACCCAGTTGGTCCAGGGGCTCCAGGCGATTCCTGGCCTTGCCATCCCTGCTCCTCAGCTTCATGAAGAGGCCGCTGCCCCTGCTCCACCGGCGATCTCTTCTTCCAATCTGCCGGAAGCAGTGGATTATCATCACCAGCCTGAAAGCAAAGCTAGCGCCACAGCGAGCTGGAGGGAAGACCCCGCTCAAATCTAGGCGGGTTCATTCCCCTCCTCGGTATCTTCCCAGGACTCGACACCGCTACCATCTTCCCATCGCCCGATCCCTCCTACCACTCTGGATGAAGGGATCAAGCAGCAGATGCAGGAGATGCATCAAGAATGGCGTCAGGAGTTAGACGCCGCCAGACAAGCCCCTCCATCCCAGCCGAAAGTGGAGCAGGACATCCCCTTCTCCAAGAGGATATAAGGGAAGTGATTCTCCCTCATATCAAACTCCCTACCATTGAGCCGTACCATGGATCTACCGATCCCGACGACCACCTAAGCAGCTTCAGATCCATCATGATGTTCCACGAAGTATCGGACATGATCCTGTGCCGAGCATTCCCCTCTACTCTTAGGGGATCTGCCCGAACCTGGTTCAACAACTTGAAGCCAGGTTTCATTGATTCTTTCGATGAACTGAGCCATTTGCTCATCAACCAGTTCGTCAGCAGCCGTCACCAGCGACGAAGATCTGATTCCCTCTCTGAGGTCAAGCAGAGAGAGGGGGAATCCCTAAAAAAATATCTTGGTCGTTTCAACACGGCCCTCCTGGAGGTCGACCATCTCAACCATGAGGTAGCCATGTCTGCCTTGGTGGGAGGGGTGTCTAAGGAAGGAGACTTCTACTTAGCTTTGGAAGTTAATTACCCGAAGAGCCTTTCAGACATGATGTCCCTGGTGGATAAGTACGCCAGGGTTGAAGAATCAAGGAGATCAGCTCGAGTCGAGCAGCTGAAGAAGAAGGAGGCAAAGGGCTTGGATAAGCAATGAGCCTACCGCCGTGCAAGCCCGCCTCGCCACCAGAGAGCCCCTCCGCCACCGCCTCGAGACCGAACCCGGAGCCCAGCTCGAAGGTTTGACCACTACACTCCCCTCACCACGCCAAGAGCGCAAATCCTGATGGAGATCGAGCAGCAAATTCCTGGCTCCTCCTCTCCGAGGCAATGCAACTCAGAGGGATCCGACCAAGTACTGCCGCTTTCATCGAGACTATGGGCATGATACTGAGGACTGTTGGCAGCTCAAGAATGAGATCGAGCGGTTGATCCGGTAGGGCAGACTGGACCGGTTCAGGGGACCCCCTGAGCCGAATAATGAAGGGGAGCGCTAGCCCGAGCCTCGCCAGCTTCCTCCGCCAAATCCCTCGGTTATCGGCAATGTTAATGTGATAGCGGTGGCCGGCTCCCCATCTTCTTGGCCAAGCGAGGAGGAAAACTTGCCAAAGAAAGCTCGAGTTGATGAGCTCACTTTCTCTGATGAAGACCTTCAAGAGGTACAGTACCCCTATGATGATGCTTTGTTGTATCTTTGAATATGAACAATTATGATGTACACGCATCTTGATTGATAGTGGAAGCTCTGTTAATGTTCTGTATTTTGATGCCTTTGTGAGATTGAAATTCTGGATAGAAAACCTCCGACCCGTGGAGTCCACCTAGTGGGCTTCACAGGGGACTCCATAATCCCTGAGGGAGTTATTACTCTAATGGTTCGAGCCGGCACCTGGCCCCGCGTGGCTACTGTGCTCATGGATTTCCTCGTAATCAAGCTTCGGTCTCCTTACAATGCCATCCTTTGCAGGCCGGGGTAGGTATCTCTTAAAGCCATCATTTCATTCCCCACCTACCATGAAGTTCCCCACCGAATGGGGAGTGGGGGTTGTCCGGGGAAGTCAGGTCATAGCTCGACATTGCTTTGTGCCGACCTTCAGTCCAGAAAGCCCGAGATGGACGGGTTGGATGCTCGGAAGATTTTGCCGAGCAACGAGGAGAGCCAGCCGAAGAACTAGAGGAAGTACCACTCGACGAAACCCGGCCCGACCGAACCATAAAGGTCGGGTCGCGGCTAGAAGGAAAGCTTCGGCAAGAATTGATTGAATTCCTTGGAGGAATGCTGACATCTTCGCTGGTCCGCATCGGATATGCCTGGAATCAGCCCAGACGTCCTGGTCCACCGCCTCAGCGTGGATGAGACATTCCGGCCAATTAAGCAGAAGAAAAGGAGCTTCGCCCCGAGCGCCAGAAAGCCATCGAAGAAGAAGTGGACAAACTCATCAAAGCCAAATTCATCCGGGAGGTTAATTATCCCGACTGGCTAGCGAATGTGGTCATGGTAAAAAAGTCGAATGGCAAATGAAGGATCTGCATCGACTTCACCGACCTCAACAAGGCCTGCCCAAAAGATAGCTTCCTCTTCCGCGGATCGACTAGCTCGTGGATTCAACTTCGGGCCATCAAATGCCGACTTTTATGAATGCCTATTCGGGCTACAACCAAATATGGAAGGCGCCCGAAGATGTGGAGAAAACCGCCTTCATCGCTGACCGAGGTATCTATTGCTACCGAGTTATGCCCTTTGGTTTGAAAAATGCAGGTGCCACCTACCAAAGGTTGTCAACAAAGTTTCAAGGAGCAAATCGGTCGGAACATGGAGGTGTATGTTGATGATATGCTAGTAAAGAGCAAGGAGGCATCCCAGCACGTCGAGGACCTCGCGAAGAGCTTCGCCATGCTTCGAAAGTATTAAATGAGGCTAACCCCACCAAATGTGCTTTCAGGGTTAACTCCGAGAAATTCTTGGCTTCATGGTCTCTCAGCGAGGCATCAAGGCAAATCCTCAGAAGATCCAAGCCCTGCAGCAAATGGCCTAACCGGGGTCAGTCAAGGACATACAACGCCTCACTGGGAGAATAGCAGCCCTCAGCCGCTTCATTGCTCGGTCGACCGAGAAATGCCTTCCCTTCTTCAAAGCGCTTCAGTCGGCCAAAAACTTTCAATGGATCCCAGATTGCCAGAAGTCCTTTGAAGACCTCAAGAAATACCTCGGCTCACCGCCTCTCCTCAGCAGCCCAAAAAGGGAAATGCTGAACCTATACTTGGCGGTCTCTGAAAATGCTGTTGGCTCGGTGCTAGTCAGAGAGGAGAACAAAGTCCAAAAACTATTTATTATGTCAGCAAATTACTCAAGGACGCTGAGACGAGATAACTCAAGTGAGAAGATGGTCCTAACTCTGATAACGTCGGTCAAAAGCTGCGGCCATATTTCCAAGCGCACATTGTCACTGTCCTGACTGACCAACCCATCAAAGCGATTATTCATCGCCCAGAGGCATCGGGGAGAATGACCAAATGGGCTATCAAGCTGAGCGAGCATGACATTCGGTATCAGCCTGTCCAGTCATTAAAGCCCAGATTCTGGCAGATTTCCTCCTTGAGTGCACTATACCCAAGGATGGCTCCGCTTCGGACGCCGCTAGACAACCAAAGCCTAGTGCTCCGTGGTTGCATCATGCCGATGGATCCTCCAGCGCGGGCGGTTCTGGCGCCGGCCTGTCCTCACCAGTCTGGAGGGCGCAACTTTCGAATATGGCATCCGCTTCTCCTTCCCGGCTTCAAACAATGAAGCAGAGTATGAAGCCCTTACTCGCCGGACTCCGAATCGCCCATGAGCTTAAGGTCAAAAAACTAATTGCCTACATCGACTCCCAGTTGGTGGCTGGCAGGTGCAGGAGAATTCGAGGCTCGGAAGCTGAGTATGATTCGGTATCTCCAAAAGGTACATGATTTATCCTCCTGTTTTGGTGAATTTAAAATTATCCAGATCCCAAGGACTGAAAATGAGCACGCCGACCTTCTGTCCTGCCTAATAACTACGAAGTCAATGGATCTCGAATGAAAATCCCACTTGGAGGTCCTGGAGAAGCCCAGCATCACCGATGCTGACTAGATGATGAAGGTCGACATTGAACCATCCTGGATGGACCCCCTGCACAAGTATCCAACGAAGGGTTGCTGCCCACCGATAAAAGAAAGCAAGGAAGCTAAAAATGTAGTCATCTCATTATGTTCTGATAGATAACCGGCTATATAAGCAGTCTTCTCCATGCCATTGCTCAAATGCCTTCGACCATCTAAGGCCGATTATGCTCTTCGAGGTTCATGAAGGCATCTGTGACAATCATCTCGGCAGTCGGGCCCTATGCCACAAAGTGTTGCATCAAGGGTATTATTGGCCGATGATACAGAAAGATGCCGATGACCTCGTCCGAGCTTGTGATTCGTGCTTCAATGTCCAGAGGCTCCCCTCGGTGTACTTGACTTCATATCATCTCCCTGGCCTTTCGCCAAATGAGGGATGGACATTCTTGGCCCTTTCCTCCTTGCAACAGGGCAGAGGAAGTTCTTATTTGTTGCAATTGATTATTTCACTAAGTGGGTTGATGCCGAAGTAGTCGCCCAAATAGCCGAAGCTCGAGCTAAAGACTTCGTGTGGAGATCATCATCTGCCACTTCGGCCTCCCCCACACTATTATCACCGACAACGGGAAGCAGTTCGACAACCCAAAGTTTCGAGAGTTCTGTGAGGATCATGGCATTCTTCATCGCCTGACATCGGTCGGATATCCTCAAGCTAATAGAGAGGCCGAGGTAACCAACCAAACTCTCCTGTAAGGAATTAAAGCTCAGCTCAACCGGGCATGAAGCAAATGGGCCAAGGAACTCCACCATGTGTTGTGGAAGGTTATTCGGAGGAACCCAATGATGAGTAGCTCCGGACCAATCTTAATTTAGTAGAAGAAGTTAGGAAGAAAGCTCGAATCTAGATGGCCGCCTACCAGCAAAGAGTAGCTCGCTATCACTCCACTAGAGTCAAAGGAAAGTTTTTCCTCTATGGTGATCTGGTGCTTCGAAAGGCATCCGTTTCGAAGCCACTGGAGCAAGGGAAATTGTCCCCAAATTGGGAAGGTCCCTACCAAGTGACGGAAGTAATCAAACCCGGCACCTACAAACTTCAAGATTTAGATGGGAAATCTATTCCTCGGACATGGAACTCAGATAATCTCCATGCATATCACCACTAAAAGTATACTCTTACTAAACTCACTCTATTCATTGAATTAAATTTAATTCTCAAAGACTCGCAAAATTTTTATAACTCTCTTTAGAAGCTGCAATGAGAAGCAGGTTTTGCTATGCACTAAATCCTCCGTACCTTGGCCGCGCCAAGTAAAATATAATCTTGAAGCATCGGCCGAGCCGAGTGATATCTCCGTACCTTGGCCACACCAAGTAAAATATAATCTTGAAGCCTTGATCGAGCCGGATGATATCTCCGTACCTTGGCCACGCCAAGTGAAATATAATCTTGAAGCCTTGGCTGAGTCGAGTGATATCTCGTACCTTGGCCGCGCCAAGTAAAATATAATCTTGAAGCCTCGGCCGAGCCGAATGATATCTCCGTACTTTAGCCGCACCAAGTAAAATATAATCTTTTTAAATCTTCGGCCGACCGAGCGATCTCTGTACCTTTGCCGTGCCAAGTAAAATATAATCTTTTTAAATACCCGACCAGGCCGAGCGATCTCCGTACCTTGGCCGCACCAAGTAAAATATAATATTTTTAAATCCTCGGCTAGGCCAGCGATCTCCGTACCTTGGCCGCACCAACTAAAATATAATCTTTTTAAATCCTCGATCGGGCCGAGCGATCTCCGTACCTAGGTTGCGCCAAGTAAAATATAATCTTTTTAAATCCTTGGTCGGGCCGAGCGATCTTCGTACCTTGGCCGCACCAAGTAAAATATAATCTTTTTAAATCCTCGGCCGGGCTGAGCGATCTTCATACCTTGGCCACACCAAGTAAAATATAATCTTTTTAAATCCTCAGCCGAGCCGAGCGATCTCCGTACCTTGGCCGCGCCAAGTAAAATATAATCTCTGAAGCCTCGGCCAAACCGAGTGATATATTTCTGAATAATCTCC